>PVLD010003082.1:0-40611 GCA_004027595.1 Dinomys branickii
GAATTATTCCCCTCACAGATGAAGCATCCACACCCTCCAGGGCTCAAGAAGATGGCCTCCTCCAAGTCCACAGATGGGTGGTATGGTGCTCCTGCATAGGACTAAGCCCTGGTTTAGAAGTCTTCTTGTTCTGGATTTCAATCCTATTTCTGCCCTATATGAGCCTGGTTTCTCAAACTCTTCAAACCTGACTCTCAGATGCAGATAACAGAAGCATCTTCCTCACTGGGGTTGGTGTAAAAGTGCACTGAATGGGATTGGCAGGAGCATGCACTCTGCACAGTCACCCACCTGGAAAGTACTAAGGAAACATTAGCTACCACTTATCCCAGAAATAACTAGACACTTTGAGGGTGATGCTGAAACTTAGATTGAGAATGAAAAGGGTACATAGAAGTTCAGGGGCTGGGGACATAGCTCAGCTGCACAGCGCCTTCCTGGCAAGCACAAGGTCCTGAGTTTGATTCCCTGTACAAAAAAAAAAAAAATAGATAGGAGTTCAGGGGGGGGTATGATGGACGCAACCATTGACGTTTCAGATCCACTGAGGGAAGGAAGATGCAGAAAAACATACAGGACCTGGCGTCCGAAAGATTAGAGTCAACAAGATCTGCACGTAAGAAATACCTTGCAATACGAGTGTGGGCTCTTGTTTCTTTCTCAGTATTTGAGAATGAGCAGCCCAACATTCATACCTAAAGAAGGACTTCCGTGGTCCAGCAGTCTCTGATGTCTCTTCATTCTGTCTTCCAAAGAAGTTTCAGGGAGGACCAGCAGAGATGAAAGTGCTTTGTGAGACAGCTGAGTCCTTAGTAATGAGGGACCACTGAAGAGTTGTCAGAATGTTCTCATCCCCAACTGAAACATTTTCTCTTTATGTTTTTCCTCCATTGTGTGGTTCCAGTTGTCACTTCCTGCCAGAAAAAATGGAATCTTTAGAACTTGACTTTGAATCCGTACTCTCCTGACCTTCGGCATCTACCTCCTGTGTAATCTTAATTTTCATTCCTCATTAGAGCACACCAAAAAGTTATTCACTTTATTGTAAGCCATTTGTTCTTATAAGAAGCACTGCATCAGCAGAGCCCAAAACAGAGGTCCTGATACATTAAGAAAGAAGGTTGGCAATTATGTGAGTAGTTTTGACAAATTCAAATCTAACTACAAGTTCCTCTTCCAGGTCTCTACTTCCACACAGTAAAATTTACACTGATGTACCTCGTTGGATAATGAAAAGTAGGTCGCGGGAATGATATAGAAGTGACCTAAAAAACATGGTGTCTGTACTGCCATACTGAGAAGCCGGTGGCTATTTTCTGTTTCAATTAAATGACATTGTTCTAATATTATGTTTGGAGCTGCAGTTTGCCTAATCAAATGCAGCTGAACATTCTGTCCCCTGTACCTAAGGCACATGATGACAGTGTTTATAAGTACTCCTCACCCAGACCCATATATGGAATCAATCTGGAATTATTGTTTTAAAGAGGATTTCAGTTTAGCATTTCATGGGAGATGCCTGTGTCAGGAACTCAATGGCATGTTAGCACACTATGTCAAAACAACTACGCCAGGAAAACATTTCATGTTCCACTGTGGGAGAACATTACATCATACAAACCACCAAATTCTCCCCCAGACAAGTATCAGCATATGTTCCCTGAGAAGGTTTACAGAAAATATTTTGATCAGCTTACCTGTAATAATTATTTTCCCCCTTCCTGGGTGAAAGACTGGAGTCACTAGCTTTCTGGGTTAGCTATTAAAACTATTTTTTTCTTTCCTTTTGGCATTACTGGACATTGAACCTAGAGACTTCCCACAGAAGTTACATTTCCCATCCCTTTTTTATTTTGAGACAAGGTCTCACTAAGTTGAATTTGCCATCCTCCTGTCTCAGCCTCCCAGAGTGCTTGGGATAACAGCATGCATGACCACACTGGGCTAAAACTTTCTTTCTGTACCCTTCCCCCCAAAACTGAAAGATAAAAATCTCTTTCAGTTGTGATGATATCATGCCAGAGAGAAGTTTCCCTATCTGACAAGTAACTTCCTTCTTCAAATAATGAAATGGAAGCTGAAAGAGTGTAAACAAGTTATATAAACTTACTTAGACAGCTAGTGGCAGAACCATGCTGAGAAGCCGCTGAGTCAGGGACATTACAGGCAAGCAGAGGTTCACATCAGGCAAAGTGAAGCTCCAGGATGAGAGAAAGGAGTTAAGGTTTCATCTGATTTACATCTGATTTAATCTGGGGGTTAAAGAAAGACAGTGAACTTCTTCATATTTAAAAATGAAACCTTCTTAATAGGTAAGAAAACGGATGTGCTGTTAAGGACACAGAGAGGAATTTCTCATTGTATACCAGTTTAACATAGGAAATTCCAGATTCACACATTATGAAGCAATATCCAGTAGTGTATAATTACCCAAAAGATCATATTTGTAAAATGGTAAGTATCTAAATAACAAACTGTAAAGGGAATCAACATCATAGGATGATGAGCATAGTATGTGTGCATATGTGCATATTCTCTTTTATTAGCACATATTAATTCAACAAAATAATTGGTTCTATTGTGACATTTTCATACATGCATATAACATCCTCTGGTCCTATCCCCACACCACCTCCACCTTAAGTGTACTCTGAGGACAGATTCTAGGTGGGAATTCACTTCAATGAAAAAGGCTCAGAAGTGGAACTCAATAGACTAGCCCGAGGCCAAGGTTAGCCACACCGGGACTATTCGCTGTTGGCTTCTTCCATTCAGCAAAAGCTTCTGGAGAACCTCAGGTGGGGTCACATCGATCACATTTCTCTTTGGGAGACAGGATGGAACTTTTGATCAAGAAATGGTCACAATGGGAAGCTGAGGCAGGAGGATAACAAGTTGAAGCCCAGGCTGGGCAACTTTAGTGAACATTAAAAAATAAAAGGGGCTGGGCCTGCAGCTCAGGATGAAAGCCCTGGGTTCAAGCCCCAGTACTGCAAAAAAGAAGGGAGAGGGGACCCATAATGATCATATAATCAGACCTTTTAAAGTATTTTGAGGAAGAAACTGAGATCCAGAAACATGAAACGACCCATCGAGGACAAAGGACACCCTGGGACGTGTTTGCCCTGCTTTTCTTTCCCTTCACTTCTGCGTCACCTTCTACCCTTTTTGAAACTCCCCATTTCCTCATCTGTGCACCTTCCCCAAGACCTTTCCCTGTGCATATTCCAATGTCACCCTGCTTCCACCCAGGGTGACTTCTGGGACAACTCTGTAGAAACATCTCTCAGTAAAAGCACTTCGATTTTGCAGAAGGAAGTGGGAAACAAGGATCGAAAATAAAAACGTTCACTTTGTGAAAATGTTATGAAGCTAAAAGAGGAAAACTGAAAATTCAGTTGAAAGTGAGC
Organism: Dinomys branickii; assembly: GCA_004027595.1. Classification (NCBI taxonomy): domain Eukaryota; kingdom Metazoa; phylum Chordata; class Mammalia; order Rodentia; family Dinomyidae; genus Dinomys; species Dinomys branickii. Next base: position 3,411 of record PVLD010003082.1, read on the forward strand.
AAGCAAGGTAAGCTGTGAGCAAGCAGGGTAAGTTGTGAGCAAGCAGGGTAAGTTCTGAGTAAGCAGGGTAAGCTGTGGATATGGGAGAACCCACAGCCCTGTCAGCAAGCTTCTCTCCCTGCCCTGGGGGGGCTCTGTTCTCCTTTTAGGAAGGGCCAGCTCCTCTCGTCAATAGCTGACTTGCATCTGGGCTTTTGGATTAGGAATTTAGATGACTAGAAAAAGATAGCATCTCAAATCGCTGTGTATCTTAGGTGGGTTGGCTATAATCTGCTTTCCCTATTTCTCTCCCTGTACATTCTTTTTCTGACCACTTGAACCCTGCCAACCACTCTCCAATGTTTTGACATTTATTGTTAATAAAAATCATAATACTTATCACCTGAAAGTTAGTAGTGTCATTTGAACATTTTACACACATTATTATTATTTTTGGTTTTTTGGCTTGGATTTATGTCAGCCTTTCTTCTCTGCAAAAAAAAAAAAAAAAAAAAAAAAAAGTAAAAGCACTTTGCCAAATTTGCAACCTACACCAAATCAGTGATTTCTGAATAGGAAACAAAACAGGGGCACTTGATCAAGGTGAACTTACCTAGAAAAACCAAAAGTTTACATACAAAACTCTGCAAAAAAGATACTGGGTAGGGCTTGTGTGTGTCCACACATGAAATGCGAGATGGGTAACCAGCACATTCACCTCCATCCCAGAGGCCTCCAGGCTGGGCCTGTTCCCAGAAATGCTCAGGTAACAAAGGCAAAGGGACTTTTCTGGTCTCCATTATCTCCTAATAATTGTTTTAATTTTCTGCTTCCTTTTGAGTGTGAAGATCTGGGCTAAAAGGCTTTAGAAAAAACAGGCTGAAAAGGTTTCCCAGACGTGAAATAGATTTTACAAAAGAAACTTCTGGCAAGTTCAATGTAAGTAAATCAGAAACATATGGAGTATGTTTCGCTCAAAATACCCATGGGTTGGAAAGCCCAGAAAACACATAAAAAGTAAAGGGAAACTGTTTTCACAAAGCTGAACTTCTTGGGCAAACTGTGGTAACAGAAAGCTGGGCTCCACCGGCCCAAAGAAGGGATGGAGCTGGGGTGGGCAGCACCCGCTTGCTTCTCCAACTCACCTCTCCAGGCCTGTTTCCTGAGGGTGCCTTGATACCCTGCGGCAGCAGCCGGGACCTTGACCTGTGTCTATGGGTGTGACTGAGAAACCACGTATGGCGGCGCTCCTCATCCTGGAGACTTCATAAGCTCCTTTGCAAGCATCTGTAGTGAATGTTTACACAGCCTGTTTCTGTACTTGAGGGCCTCTCGTGTTGCACCATCAGGCACTTGGCAGGCATGCACTTACTGAGCACTTAGCACATGCCCCGTGGGGCGGGATAACAAAGAAACAGACGATCATGTGCCAGACCAGAAGGTAGATTGCTGTTCTTTAATGGTGGGTGGCAGTTAAAGATTCCTGAGTTCTTTCCACTCTGTGTGGGCATTTTGCCTGCAAGTCCAGAGAGTTGGAAGAAAACCCATAAAATAAGTCAAATGGGAAGAACGCAGTTTGGAGAGTCAGAATGTCAGATCACAGCAAAGCCTGACTGTCATTGAACCACTGGAGAGGCCCAGCTCCAGAGAGCATGGTGGCACCTACCTGTAGTCCCAGCACTCAGGAGGCAGAAGCAGGCTGAGCACAAGCTGAGCAACTCATCAAGACCCTATCTCAAATAAATAAAAAAGGATAGGGGATGGGATGAAGGCCTTAGAGCAAAGGCCGCTATGTTCAGTCCTCACTACTAAAAGAAAAAGGGTCGGACAGAGACCTGAATTTTCTTCTTTATTCCTGAGATATGCTGGGTTGGAAGATGATGCTACAATTTAAATGTGGTGTGTCCCCTCCAAAAGTCATATTGAAATTTAATGCCTATGATGAGATATTAAGGAATGGGACTAGGTAGGACATTTGAAAGGTGATGGGGCCTCTCTGAATGGACAAAGGGATATCTCCAAAATGGGTCCTCTATCATACTCCATCTCTAGCCATGAGGCTCCCTGCACTGCCTAACAATCCTACCAGCAACAAGGCCATCACCAGCCGTAGCACCTCAACCTTGGACCAGCAACGTGAGCCAAAGTAAACCTCTTTTCTTGAAATTTACCCAGGCTGTAGTATGATGCTCTTAATAACAGACAATGGACTAAGACAGCAGAGTAGAATGCCACACTCATTATGACCTCAAATGAGGCAGATCACTCAGTCCCTACCACACTGGGCTGGAGCAGTTCTCTACACAAGGGGTGCTGTCAAGTGAAGGCTTAGTGCTTGGAGGAGCAAAGGAGAACTCAGACTATTGGTGGGAAGGGCACCCCAAAAAGAAATAGGAGAGTTAAACTTACTAAACACGTCCGGATTATTCTTCCTGACTACCTCTCACAAATCCTTCTGCTTCCATGAGAAGGTGGCCCCTAAGTGGTCACCTAAATGGAAATGTCAGGACTAGAGGAGCCAGATAAACACACTAAAGTGTGTGGAAGCCCTCTTAAAAGCTGCAAAATGTTACGCACTTTTTATGCTTCATTCAAATCAACTGTATTTGTTCAGCATCGATAATTTGCTCAGCCCTGGCACTATCTTTCAGAAAAATTAGATTGAGTAAGACATGGCTTCTTTCCTTAAGATTATGGCCTAGAAGTAGAAAGAAACAATGAAACTGAAAATTACAGTACAATCATCTCCTCTTATCTGTGGTTCTGCTGTTCACCATGTTAATTCCATCCAACCACAGTCAAAAATATTAAATGGAAAATTCTAGAAATAAATCAATGGAAAATGTTCAGTTGTGAATAGTTCTGAATAGCACACTGAAGTTCCAGATTCCACCCTGCCTTGGTCTTTGTATCTGTGCTGTATATTAACCCTCCTGTTAGTTACTTAGTAGCTTTCTGAAAACAATTTTTTTTTTTTTGGCGGTACTGGGGATCGAACTCAGGACCCTGCGCTTGCTAGGCAAGCACTTATTCCACTGAGCTATATCCCCAGCCCCTTTTTTTTTTAAACAATTTTTTTTCTTAGTAGCTTTCTGGATTATTACATCAACTATTGCAATGTCACTCTGTACTTGTATTCAAAACACTCTTAATTTACTTAATAATAGCCTCAAGCCACAATAGTGATGTTTGCAATTTAAATATACAAAAAGAGTCATATAAAGTATCATCTCACATAATGAAAAGAAGAATAAGTACAATACAACAAGCTATTTGAGAGAGACTACAGTCACACAACTTTATTACAGCATTTGGTTATGTAACTGTTTTTATTTTATTATTGGCTATTTCTGTTCATTTCTCATCATGCCTGATCTATACATTAAACTTTGTGGTGGGTATATACATATGGAAAATAGTTTGTACGTGTGGAGTTCAGAACTATCTGTGGTTCTAAGAATCTTGAAACACATCCTCTGTAAATAAGGCAAGACTGCTGTCTATTGTAAGTGTGCTAGGAAATAAAATCTGAGAAGAGTGCAAGAGTAATGCAGGTAAGGGTGACTCACTGAGTGCACAGCCAGGTAAAACTCTTCTGGAAATGACACTGAGTTGGTAAGACCTGAAGAACATAAAGCAATTAGGTAATAAGAGAAAGCAGGGGATAGGGTGCCTTTCAAGACGAATAATGCCCATCTAGAAGGAGGCACAAAAGTGAAGGATGGGACATTTCAGGAATTGTCATTCTGTATGGCTGTTTGAGAAAGCAAACATCTAACTACTGTGGAGAATAATTAGGAAAGCACATGAAACAATATGGTATGGTGTACGAGAAGGAAAATTGAGTGTAAGCATGATCTAGGTGACTACTACCCAGTTTCTGGAATGTGAAAAAATAAAAGGGCAGAAATGAGACCAAGCAAGGAGGGAATTTTTTAACTTACTTGAAAAATTCTAGGTTTTTTTTAACATTAAGTTATTTAAGAAAGTGTGTGTGTGTGTGTGTGTGTGTGTGTGTGATGTGTGTGTATGCTATAGGTGAAGTCTGGATGGCAGCATCCTGAAGTGTTAACAGTGGCTGTAATCTGACTAGTGGGATTGCTAATTACTACTTTCTATCACAATTATCACTTTTATAAAATAACCAATAAAACTGGCCTGGTCACAAAAGATTTCTATGCCAGTTACCCCTTGAAATGGTCGAGATCTCTTGTAGAAGGTAGCTGGCTCTTTCCAGCGATCAATAATCAGGTTGCAGAGAATCAGGCTCAATGGGCTCTTGTTTTGCCTGCCCTCCCTTCATTTGGGATCTTCCAAAATGTCCCTAGATGACAACAGGAATGGGCAAACTCCCTGGTTCCCTTTCATTCATTCATCTGCATTCAACAGAGGTTACAGAGGCAGGCCCTGTCCTGGGTACTGGGAGAGGTATGGGTAAACTTGATCCCGTGTAACTAAATGAAGCTCAAATCTATGGAGGACCCATGTTTCAGATCTATAGAGAAGACTAAATGTTATCACATACTCTGCAAGCACTGTGCTCCATTTGGTTTCCTTCAAGTTTCCACAGTTGAACATGTGTAGGTCAACCCACGTTATTCTTTTTAGATATGCAAATGAATTTTTTTCTTATTTAACACAAGTGCTATAGGTACAACCAAAGTATACAACTTCTGCTGGACTTTACATCTTTTATCTAAAAATATATCTTGAAGGTTATATGAGTAAACAATTTATTCTGCATATGAGCAAATATAAACACATTCCCAGAAGTGAAATGTACATTTGTGATTTTGATAAATGCCGCTAAATTGCTCTCCATAAACATTGTTCTAATTTACTCTCCCCTCATTACCCACTGTCCAGCGCCCTCCCTAACCCAGCATGGTATCAAACTCCTGATCTTTGCCCAACCATTAGGTTAAAAATGGTATCTCATTTTCACTTGCATTTGCATTTCTATTGTGAGTGCAGAATGTGCTCAAATGGGATTAAAGAGCTATTTTGCTCAAAGCTTGTTTACTGCCACCAGACACAATCTCTTTAAGAGACAAAGACTGCAGATTTTCCCAGGGAAAAAAAAAAAGAGCCATGCACCAGCAGGCAGTATCAATCCGTTATCAACCACTACTGCGAAGCAATTGACTGCGCTTCCCACCTATAACCTGAGCCTTTAAAAGCAGCTTTCCGGACCACAGCAGAGAAATCAGCAAAGAAGGAGACCGGTGTATGATTGCTTGCTCTATGCCGGGCGCTAATGCTGTATACACTCTCACTCAATCTTCCCAATACTTTCAAATCCATGAGGCTCAGAGAGACTGAGTGCTTGCCCAAGCTCCCATAGACTATACGGGGCAGAGAAGACCTGACCCCAGTTCTATGCTCCAACACCCAGATGCCTTCTGCTATGCTGAGAGGTTTTTTTTTACAGTGTGCAAAACTACCTCCTACTAAGCCAGGATACCTTCCACCCACTAAATACCAACCAAGGCTGATGCTCAAGTCCCCTAGTATTATGCGTCAGATACAAAATGGCCCCCAAAAAGAGCATGTGTGTGAAAGGTGATTGGATCCTGGGAGCGCTATGCCCGTCAGTGGATTCCTCCGTGGATGAGTTCAGTAGCGGGATGTGCTGTGAGGACCCGGGGCCTGGGTGGAGGCGGTCAGTGGGAGCGTGGCCTGGCAGGGTGTATTTTTGTCCACGTCCCCTCTTCTTCTTGTGTCTGTCTCTCCCCTCCATGTCCCTGTCTCTCTGTCTCTATCTCTTCCCCTCCCTCCCTCCATCTCTCTGTGTCTCTGTCTCTGTCTCTGTCTCTCTCTCTCTCTCTCTCTTCGTGGCTGTCATAGGTTAAATAGATTTCCTCCTCCATATATTTCTACCGTGCTGTTTCTGCTCTGGAGCCAGTAGACTATGGACTATAAAACCCTGAGCCAAAATAACCCTCTCCTCCTTCATGTTGTGTCAAGTATTTTATCCCAGCCATGGGAAAGTAGCTAAGACCTTTAAACAGAATGAGTAGTACCAACATATAAGCTATGTATATCTTTCCATATACTTTAAATCATCTCTAATTACCTATAATATCTAGTGCAGTGGAAATACTATGTAAATAGTTGCACCATGTTGTTTTAAAAATGACAAGGAAAAGTCTGTACGTGCTCAGTACAGCCGCAGTTTTTTTCTTTTTTTCCTGAATATTTTCAATGCCTGGTTGGTAGAGCCCATGGATGTGGAACCCACAGATTTGGAAAATTGACTGTATACTGTAACACTGCTTGTCTTGAGAGCTTAATATCAGCCTTGGTAAGATTTCTTATGATCCTAGCTTCTCTTAAGACTCAGCATCACATTAACTTATAGCATCACTGAAGACTTTCATACCACATGCACCAGAAATTTCTCAGAGACTTAAAAATGGTAAATAAGATCTTATCAAAAATAAAAAAGCTAAGAATGAGCATATGTATTACAGAATTGGACCACCGAGCTCAGCAAGTTAGAGGATTTCCTAGGTGACATGTGGATGATTTACCTTGGGAATGGAGTTCACCAACTGCCTAAAGCAGTGCCTTGATAGAACCAAATTTAACAACTGTGAGTTCCAAATAAGAATTCTGGCCAATGATGCTTTATGGCTCCACACCAAAGTCCCTGGCATAAATCTGACATAAAACAACTGGAAGAGAAATCTTGCCCTGGCCTTTGGGCCATGAGTGTTTGGAGATTTGTTCAAGCAAACTAATCCCCTCCCATGGTAGCAGGGAATAAAGAGTCAGTGAAAAGAAATGCTCTTCTGAGAGTATCTTTCAAAAAAATTTATTACAGAGAACTTTCAAGCCCTCCCCCCTTGGAGTAGAGCACCCTACAGAGGCCTGCCATTGGGCCACAATGAGATAATTATAGAAATTGGGAATAAGGATTTAGAAACTTTTTATAGCAATTTGATAGAGTAATTTTATGTGTGTTGAATCTAATAACAAAAAAATCAGGGCTTGTAAAAAATTTTATTAAAGCCATTAAAGCAAAGAAGTATTTTGACATGTGACAAGTGTTCACACCACAGGGGACATAATTACTCAAAATAAGGAAGCCCAAACACCCTATTGCACACTGAATACTTCCAGGGCCCCTACACACTCAGGAGGAAATGATGGGGCATCTTCTGGTGGATCAGCATCACCATCGACCACCGTTCCTCCCCAAAAGGCCATTGGCAAAACTCAAAGCCACCACCACCAGGATGATTGCCACACAATTGTTGCTACTAGAAGTTATCCTAAAAATGTGCACAATGGCTTCTTTGGAGAGAACGTCTATTCATCATCTTAAGAGGGGGCTGAACAAAAAGCTTCTGAGAAAATAATTGAGGAATTATGTCACATACTACAGAAATCTGTATCCAAAACACTAGGGCAGCCAAATTCCAGAGCACAGTTCAGAATTCCTAAGGATATGCTAAGTGAAATAAACCAGACACAAAAGGCAAGTGCTATACGATTCTGCATGCTGGGGCTGGGAGGAGGGGGACATACGGAGCTATTGTTTACTGGGGACAGAGTTTCTATTTGGGATGATGATACATTTGTAGAAATGGATAATGGTGATGGCTGTAAAACATTGTGAATGTATTTAATTTATGTATATCTCTACCACCCTAAACAAATAAGAATGTCCAAGGTACTCTGAGTACTGATGACCTACTAGAAATAAAACAAACAAAAACACTTATGGAACCATCCCTTTTGAGTCCAGTTATTGTGCTTATAAGCCAGAAATATGCTTGTTTGCTCTTAGGGAAAGCCTAGGGTGGGAGACCACAATATTCAAAGAAAAAAAGGCAGTGAGAGCTTCTAGCAGTATTAAAACTCCTGTGATTCTGTATCACTTGACATTTCCCATTGGTCATCTGCTCCTTATTGAAATGGTCCTTGCTCATGTATAAAATCTGTCTCCTCATCATTGACTGTCTGAGCTGATTCAGTAGATCAGATTTGCCTGGGTGGATTCTTCATCTGAAGCCTTTAAATACTCCACATATTGTTGAGGAGTGATTGCTCAATCCCATTTTGTGTTTAAGATACATAAATAGGAGTTTTCTTTTACAGAGTCTCCAAACAAGGTCTAAAAATTTCAGTGGGTTTATATACTTCTAGGACTCCTACAACTTTTCCCATCTCTCCAGTTCATTGTTAGCACAGGTTTCCTTCAAGTGTCCTGTTGTGTTTGGATATGTTTTGAATTAATTCCCCAAAGACTCATATGCTGGAAGCTTTGTCCCTAGGTAGTGGTGGGGCCTTTAAAAGGTGGGGTTTCATATAAGATAATTAGGTTATTACCTTATGCGTGAATTAATGCTAGTCTCTTAGAGAGAGTTGGGCCTGTCGGGAGTGATTAGTCTTTTGGGAGAGCAGGTTGCTGTAAAGCATGGTCACCCTTTGCACTTCGCCTCTTCTACACACACTCACATCCCTTCCTGCTTCTCCATCATGTTGTGATACAACCAGAAGCCCTGACCAGATGCTAGCACCATGCCAATTAGAATATCTGACCACTAGAATTGTGAGCCAAACAAGATAAACCTTTTTACTTTATAAGTTTCCTATCATTAGGTATATGTTTATAGACACATAAAACATAATAAGACACTGTATCGTACATCAGTTTCTTTTTGTTTGTATACAATATCTCCTTAAAACTCAATCTCTCCTAATTCTTTCTCACCATCATACTGTTCTTTTCCTCCCCAGCCTGAAGCCCACCTTTCTGACTGCCTACTGGAGTCCCATAAATATTTTGAGTTTAGCATGATCAAATATCTATCGTCTTTGCCCCACACCCTAATGATCCTCCCCCATGTTAGGAACTGCTATAAGTGGCACCACCACCTGTTCTCCCACTAACCCAAGCTTGGAAGTTCCCTATCACTGCCTTTCTATCTGTTGTCAGGTCCATGAATTTCCTTCCCCTGTCTCCACACACCTTGGTTAGATGAATCCTCAGCCCATCTGAAGCGTCAAAAACCAAAACAATGGTTGATTTTTCTCCAAGGACCACCAACCACCATAAGTCAGAGGTCAGCTGAAGGGCAGATATGAAGAGCATGTACTCACCCGGAATTCAACAAAGCTGGAGGAGACAACTTACCTTTCTACCGAGCCTGAAGATCTTACCGCTCCTGGGGAAGAGGTGGTGGCACTTACGCTATGTTCTCTGGCACCGTAGAATGGCACAAGTACCAGATCAGGTTGGAGGAGCTATATGGAGACTGTAGGACACGACAGGGACAGCTATTCAGTCTCATCTGTCCTGAGCCTCATGGATGTACCAAGCGCTGTGCTCGGAGCTAGAGATGAAGAACCCAACCACAATCCTTCAAGAGATTCCCAGGCCAACCAGGTAAGTGGCCCATGCCTATAATTGTAGCACTCTGGGAGACTGAGGCAGGAGGACAGCAAGTTCTAGCTCGGCCTGGGCAACTTAGCAACTTTTCAAGACCCTGTCTCAAAATTTAAAAAGGGCTGGGGATGTAGCTCATTGTGAAGCTCTGGATCTAATTCTCAGTACTACAGGGGGAAAAAGAAAAGCAAAGGAATTCCTAGGCCTAGGGAAAGACATAAAATACACTACAGGGTGACGTTGCTTCACTAGAAATATATGTGAGGTTGGAAAGAAGAGCTCCCAACCCTGAACTTGGGTTCAGTGATAGAGAGACAGATGGTTTTCCAGAAGCTCCTAAACCTCCTCTGAGGTTTATGCTGGAACTTAGAATAAGTTCTAAGAGGACCTCAGAGGGGAAGAGCCTTCCAGAAAGAAGAACCACACGGGTAGACTTTGATGGTGTAAGGGAACACAAGCTGTTTTTAGAAGACAGCTAGCATCACGGCATGGCTACGAAGAGAAGTGGCAGGAAGTACGGTTAGAGAATTCACGAGGGTCGGGACCACACAAAACATGGAACCGCAAGCTGCGCCAGACCCCTGGCCTTCTCTGGGACCTCTCAGGCATGGATTAGAAAACAGGAACAGGGAATGCTTACAGGTGGATTCAACCTGCACACTGTCTGATCCAGTCCTCCCATTTCAAAGGCCAGTAAATGAGAGCCAGGAATTCCCCATGGCCTCTGATAACCCCAGCATATGACACTGTATTATGCCATGAAAACCCCACACACAGTGTCCCAGAAGAGTGCACCATGCAAGAGACTCAGTGACAAGATGGGCTGAGGATGTCCCGCAGCATGCATTCCAGGGCAGCCCTCCTGAAAACCAGCCTGAAGAAAGAAATCATCACCTGCAGAAAGACTAGATTGTACAAAGATTTAATGGGGAAAGCTAAACACCTTTCAAAGGCAAGCCTGCCTGTGGGTCAGCCTGAGCCAAAGGGGCTGAACCATAATGTGCTAACAGTACCCAACATTCTAAACTCCCCAACTGGTGTGAGATGAGCAATTAGCCTTAGTCATTATCAAGGACAAATGGCCAAATACAAATATGTAATCCCTGGTGTCACAGTATGAAAGGGTCACTCAAATCCAGTTTGAAAGGGTCGCTCAGCTCTTTTTTTGTTTGTATGTTTATTTTAGCAGCCACAAAGGGGGCTCTTGGAACAGCGTGAGACTGTGAGGACATAAGGAGCTTCTACTAATTAGGTAGCAAGCACGGGGGGGGGATGATAAAGCATTAATTTTAGATCGGATTGGAGTGAGGTTTGAATGACAGCTTATTCACTTAGTGTGTGTGACTTAGTAAGTGTTTCTTGCCTCTCTGCGCTTCGCTAAATTGTCTGGCGCTTTACCAAGCGCCGAGGATATTTATGGGTTCCCTTTCCACCTGTCATAACCCTATGGGAGGGTGTCTGCAGAAAGAGCCACAGTAACCTCTCTTTCTGAATCTTGCTCCATTTTGACACTGACTCTGGGCTTTGCCAGGTGACTTGTCTGGAGAAATGACACTTAGCAAATGTCACACAAGCAGAAACCTGAAGAATGTGCACTGAAGCTTTTCCCTCTTGTTACTCTTGGGAATTCTGACAGCACCGCCACATGAATGAGCCCCTGCAAGCCTGCTGGGTAATGACAGACACATGGCCAAGCCACCTTATTGCTCCAGCTGAGATGGAGCCAAACACCAAACAAGAGAAAGTGGCCATTCGAGGACATCTGGCTTGTGCTGGGCCAGCGCTCTCAGAGAACCACACAGCTAAACCACAGCATAACAAGAAATGACAAGTGCTTGTTCTTCTGAGGCCCTAAATTTGGGGTAGTTTCTTGTACAGCAAGTATACTTACATGTCAGTGGTTCCTGGTTTGTGGTCCTAGGTGTCCCCTTATTCGACACAAATCTGTATGGTACTATCAAAATGGTAACTCTCAAAGATTAAAACAGCAAGGTGACTCTCACTTTCTTTAAAAAATTTCATATATCTTTCAAATATATCAACTCAAGTGCCAATGCTTAAACTCATTACATTCACCACAAAAGCAAAATACATTATTTGCTTTGTGTTGTTCTGTTCCCAATATGTGAAACATAAAGATTTCTCTCTTACATTATTCTTTTTTTTTCATTGCTGGGAATTAAAGCTATGCCTTCAGACTGACATACATAGCTAATCCTTTTAAAATTTTTTTTTGAGACAGGGCCTCTCTCAGTCACTGGGCATGAACTTGTGATCCTCCTGCCTCAGCCTTTCAGAGTGCTGGGTTCAAAGAAGTGCGCCACTATGCCCAGCTCTTCCTGGTTTTTCAATCTTTCTTTATTGGCTCTGCAGTGTCAGCCACTGAGACCTGTCAACTGGACCTCTTAAATCCTATCAGCTCCTTGTATCTCTCTTCATCCTCGTTTCTGCCCAGTGAAAATCTTACATTCTGCCCTTCCAAACCACTGCAATGGCCCCTAGGCAATCCCCCACCCTGGGCATTTACCTTTTCCCCATACACCTTTCACCTGAGCCAGCAACTTCCTACTGAAAACTCTTCAACACATACATGGGTGGTGCCCAGGTGCTCTAACACACCATGTAAGCCCCTTCTGAGCAGCTTCCTCCCCGGTGTCCTTACACTTCTAACACACCCCTTAGCACCCTTGAAAGTTCCCGAAGCATACCGAGCCGCTTCATGCCCAGCGCTTTGTACATGTGGTTCACACAGACATAGGATGCCTTTCTTCTGTGTTTCTTTCTGAGTTTCTCTCACCACAGGACTCCACTCCGAAGTCATATCCTGCCTCCGGAGAAGTCAGCCCTTCCCTGTGCCACCAGCTGGCTTTGCACATCCCGACTATTGCAGGTAGCAGGCTATGTAACAATGTTGCTATTTCCCCCTCTCCACCATCCCAAAATCATACTATGACATCCCAAAATTAATGCAACATCTGGAAAATTACCTAGTGTATAATAAGCATCCAAAAGAAAAAGTTTGTGTGGCAGCAGAAGATGCTCCAGCACCCACTCCACCCCCCACCAGTACATTCCAGTTTCTTAGTTGCCCAGGTAACAGTTCCTGTTCTAAATCTGGTTGCTCCTGTCTCTTTGAAATGGCTGGTCACTCTGATGCATAGGTAGTCACTATGATGCACATTGTATAAACCAATCCCCAGTTGACAAGTCATTCTGCCTCTGTACTTCCTGTTTGCTTATCCAATATAAGCCTTAGACCACCAGAGATTGTGGCCTGACATTCTGGGAATGATCCCGATCAGTGCTCTTCCATGTAAATAAATGCCTCCAAATCCTGGGTGTTGTTTTGGTGTTTCTTATTGCTGTTGCAGTGGAAGGCATGAAATCATAGGGTCCTCTCCTTTTCTCTTTCAGTAAGTAAGCTTCATGAATCTGTCATTAAAAGATATATAATGCAAAGAAGGTTTTGAACAAGATGGTTACCACAAATATGTATAAAATCAGTCTGGTGTGGTGATGCATGCCTATAATTCTAGCACTGGGGAGGCCGAGGCAGGGGGATTGCTGCAAGTTTGAGGCCAGCCTGGGCTACATAGTGAGTTCCAGACCAGCGTGAAATACACAGCAAAATCTTGTCTCAAAAAAACCCCAGAAAAATAATGTATAAAATCTTCAGATTTCTGCCTGGAACAGATCCTTTTTGATATTAGTACCCCATGGCAAATTGTGATGGCTGGTTCCATAGAGCAGGGTACACCTACAACCCAAGGAAGATCTTCTGAGATTAAATTTCATGACTCCACAGAAAATCTCATATTCGATAAAAGAAAGGTGTAAGAGGTCTGACAACGGAGCAGCAGAGTCTAAATTCAGAAAACACCATGAAGCTGTGGAAACAGTTGGTGCAGCGGCACACACCCATAATCCCAGTACTCTGGGAAGCTGAGGCAGGAGAAGTTCAAGCCCAGCCTGGGCAATTTAGCAACTTAGTGAGATCCTGTCTCAAAATTTTTAAAAATGTTTTAAAGGTCTGGGGATGTAGCTCAGTGAGAAGGCCCTGGGTTCAATCCCCAGTATAAAAATAAAACCCCATGGAAGCACCACATAAAATGTCCTAAATCCCCTCTCAGTGGGTCATGTGCTGGGTAAAACTATAAACATCAAAGATAAGCCAGGTTTGGTGGTGCATGCCTGTAGTACCAGCACTTGGGAGGCTGATGCAGGAGGATCACTGCAAGTTGCAAACCAGCCTGGGCTACATAGTGGTTTGAGGCCAGCCTCTCTTGACTTCTCTTTCTGCCTCTTTAAAATGAGTAGTTGGACCAAGTTATTTCACAGCCTCATTAAATTCCATAATCCCACGTGTCTGAATCTATGACAGTGATTCCTAAATCTGCCTGAAAATCAGCATCATGTGGAAAGTTTCATAAATCCTCGGCTTCCCTCACCTTCATCTCTGAAATTGTGATTTTATGACTTGAGGAGATGTTCAAGAACATCATTATTTCAAAAAGCCCCAACAGGTGATTCAGACAGAAAGCCCAGTTTAGGATCCCAGCCACCAAATAGCAACTTCATCTGCTATTTTTTTTTTTCAGCTACATCTTCTACCTATAGGATAATGTTTTCCAGTGGAACTATGTCTCCAATTTCATAACATGCTTGAGGGAAATACTAGTTTCACTTTATACACAGTCACCTCGGGGCTACTTTCTGGAGCACAACCCTTGCTCACATATGGAGATCCGCTCTACAGTCTCATATCCAACATCTGTGTTATCACCATTTGCAGCATGTGATTTGATATAAACACATTACTTTTTTTGAATGAAAATCAGTAAAAATACATCTCATTTCTTGTGTAGACAATGACAGCTAGCGCTCTGAAACACTCCCGCAGTACAGAGGAAGATGCATATCTGTGGCACAAACCAGTGGCAGGATTGTGTCCTGTCTATGCCGAGATGCTGTAGTTACCCATTCTCCCTCCCTGTTTTCCTCACTGATAGGAACCTACCCATTTCCAAGCCAAGAACCATGACCAGTCTGAGTTCACAGTGATGACCCCATTTCCTGTCACAAGATGCTAATCTTTGCAGCCTCTCTGACAGCTATGAGATCTATCACTAGACAATGCAACTTGAAAGTCAGATGATTGGCGCACCCTAGGGAGGGGAGGGGGGAATGATTTTTCCCTCCGTAATCAAAAAAGAAAATCCTTTTTGCCACCCAGATCTCTGCTTTCTTTTGTTTTTGTTCGTTTGTTTGTTTGTTTTTGGTCTTTGGAGGACAGGGTCTTGCTATGTAGTTCAGGCTGGCCTTGAGCTCACTTTGTAGGCGAGGCTGGTCTCAAACTCACAATGATCCTCCTGCCTCAGCCTCCCAAGTGCCGGGATTACAGGCGTGCACCACCAAACCTGCCTCTGCTTCCTTATTTGAATGCAAAAGACTACAGCACCCATTTGGTGACCATGAAGCATTAAACATGAAATCCAAATGCCCATCATACCCAGAGCTGGCAAAGTAGAAAAGGAGAAAAATCTTGGACCCTGATGGCATTGAGGAACCACAGCTCCAACCACATAACAACAGACTTCTGGTTATATGATGACATTAAGAATATGTATTATTTAAGCCCCTATGGGCTTTGTTTCTCATTACCTGTAACCAAAAATGCATCCTATGCAAATCCATCTCCAGTCGGGGTTACATGTCAGCTGCAGGTGGTGACAAGGCAAATTGAAAGCCAGCATCACACCCCTGAGGAGTAAGGACATAGTGGTCACCAAGGAGAGGCATTCCAAGAACTGCTTGAAGGATGGGTGAAGGCTGGGAAGAATATGTGAGGTGCAGCTTTTGCAGAGAGAGCTGGAGAGTAACAGAAAGAAATAAAAGGGCTTTGAGCTGATCATCTGATATTATAGAAGGGGACCTTTGTAATGGAAATGTCTAAGGGTTTCTAAACCAACTGCAGCAAGATGGATCACACCTCTAATCCCAGCACTCTTGGAAGTTAAGGAAAGAGAATCAGAAGTCTGAGCCCAGCCCCTGGATAACTTAGCAATTTAGAGAAATCCCACCACAAAATAAAATAAATAAATAGGG
Organism: Dinomys branickii; assembly: GCA_004027595.1. NCBI lineage: Eukaryota > Metazoa > Chordata > Mammalia > Rodentia > Dinomyidae > Dinomys > Dinomys branickii. The sequence continues at coordinate 18,892 of PVLD010003082.1, forward strand.
CTGGGGTGTAGCTCAGGCGCAAGACTCTGGATTTAATCCTCAGTACCACGAAAAAGGGGAGAGAAGTCAAAAACCAGCAAGAGGGACCCAAACCTGCTCCTGCATAATCTTGAATGCTCTGTCCTGTTCCCGTGCCCTGCTCAGTCGCTCCATTCTAGATGATGACACATTTCACATCAGGGGACCCATTCTGGCTCCCAGGACCACTCTTGGTTACTGGGATCTGAGCCACTCTGACTTTGATGGTCCCTACAAATAAGCCTATGGGTCCCTGGGACTCTGCGAGCCACGCTAGAATCAGATTCACACGTCTGGAACTGGTTTCTAGAGAACATTAAGAAATACAGCACACAGTGTCTCCTGCCTCTCGCTCTCTCTCTTCTCTTATTCTCTCTAACACTTAAGGAAATTAAAAAGACCCTCTGGGTGTGCAGCGCATTGGCACATCAAAGTCCCCAAAGGAAAATATTTGAATTTTTTCCCTCTTATTTCCCTCTCCCCTTCTTTATGCTTCTCAATGGGAAGAAAGGTAGCGCTTACATTTTATGTCAACACAAAAGGCCTCCGTTTGTGTGCATTACTTATTAAAGTATTCAGCGATTCAGTGTCAAGGTATGTATTATACATACTTTTTTCTAGGCCATTATCAGCTTTCTTACAACACTATTATGCTTCAGCCCAGCTAATGCTCCTGTCAAAGATTTAGCAACAAGCACAGAAAATGTCAAACAGTAGGGAAGAAATCTGGCTGCTTCCACAACTGCGCAGAAAGCTGAGTTGTCTTTTATAGAAAAGGCAGCATAATTCCACCATGAAGGCCAGCGGATGTTTTGTCGGGGGACAAGGTAGTGAGGATGTTTTATTTGTTTCCGTCCCTACACCCAAGTCCGTCTCCTCTGAGTAAGCTCCCTTTCTTTTCGAGCCAATGTACTTAATAAAACAGTTCCTATGTTAGCATTTCGCCCTCTCCCCAGGAGGTGCCGGGCTGGATGGTGACAGAAATCAGTGGAGAGAGGCGTCCTGCTCTGCAGACAGGGCGTATGATAAGATTTAAGGAGCACTACCGAGCTCCTCTGGAGAAAAATATTTTCCCAACCTGCTTACCAGCATGCCTGAAATTACAGCCCCTCTCTTCGAAGGCACTGAAGGCCTCCATTAAAATGCAAATATGGTGGGTGAGTTATTGTATCAAACTATCACATTTTAGCTTGAACCAGTTTATGGCTTAATCCAGAATCCTGAAGTGGTAGGACACAAGGCATTTGGTTTGGATGTGAATGAAGAGGATACAAAGGTTTCAAACACGCTGCCTACCAAGCCCAGTAGCTAGAACCATCTGGGTGAACAGAACATAATTATTGTAAGGTCCCCAGGGCAGGGTTTAGAGCTAATTTGCGCAGGCGGATGCTCTGGACGGTCACAGCTGAGCAACAGACCAGTCTGTGAGGCTGAGACTGCTTAGAAAGACCTTTCCTCCTTGCCCAGCTGAGCAACAGACCAGTCTTACACTTCACAGATGAGTTTAAGTCAAGGACAGCCATGCATCCCTGTAATACCAGCTGGTGGGGAGGCTGAGGCAGAAGGGTTGCAAGTTTGAGGACAGACTGGGCAACTTAGCAAGATCTTGTCGCAAAATAAAAAAGACTGGGAATATAGCTCAGTGCTGAAAAAAAGAGAAGAAAAAGAAGAAAGAAAGCAATTCAAGGAAGTAGCAATGCACAAATAGAAGGAAAGAGAGGCTTCTTTCATCCTGCAAGAATTAGCACACACAGTTGGATTTAAGGACTATTTCTTCCCTGTCTGAACCTGTTTGGGACTCTTACACATGCCCTCCCCCATAGTTTCAGAGGCAGCACTGATCCTATGATCAACACTTCTCTTCTACTGCAAGATTCCCGTTTCCCCTCCCCTCTACCCATTTGAAGTTAGCTGTGGCCACATGACTGACTTTGGCTCATGAAGCGTAAGCAAAATGACACACATCACTTCCAGGCAGAGTGTGTTAAGAGCGGGCACGTGACTCCCGTGCTCTTCCGCCGTAGTGAGCTCTGAGACATGATGCACTTGGAATAAAGCTGCTTCACGGTCAAAATAAGCAACAATGGTGGATACAGAGAATGTCTAGGCGGAAAACTTCTCAGCCTACAGATGACTGAGACCGAGCAGGAGTAAATGCCTTTGTGTTCGCGTGGTCGCTTTAACACAGTCTCGCCTATATGGCTGTGCCACGTCCCATAAATAGCACCTCATGAAATCTTACCAGGCTTGCTCTGTTATCATGCACTCATTCAACAAATACGTGCTGAGCTCCCACCATGTGCCGTATAATAGCACAGGTACCAGAGATTTCATAGAAATGGTAAAGACAAGGTCCTTGGGCTTGTGAAAGTTCCATTCTAGTTAAGGAAACAAGGCTACAAACAAAGTTATTAGTTAGGAGTGGGTTAGGTTAAGTAGAGAGGAAAACCCAAATAATACCAGTTTAGGCAAATCGGAGGTCTGATTTCTACCACATAGACTAAGTCTAGGGACTAGCAGATCAAAATGCGTAGGGTGACTGAGGAACCCAGGCTTCTCCTGTCTTTCTGACCTTTTCTACTTAGGGTGCAGTTTTCATCTTCCAGAGCATCTAATATTCCAAAATGGTTGCTATGATGCCATTCATTTCACCCACATTCTAGCAAGAAGATAGAGAAAGAGGGATAGGAAATCAGGAATGCCTCTGTGCTGACACAGGCCCTCTTAATGAGCTTACCCTAAAGCCCTAGTTCATAGGTAGTATGTATAATTTATTATACATACTACAAGGGAGGCTGGAAGGGAACTGTTATCCCAGTTGGATGTATTGTCCATCCAAAGAAAACTGAGTTCTGTTAGTGAGAGAAAGACAGAGGGACAGAGAGAATAGGTATTGATTTGTCAGACAACAATCTGATAAAAGAAGCAAACAAGAATTTTAGCTGGTGATAACAGCTTTGAGGGAAGAGATATGATTAAAAATAGAGAAGATGCCACATAACCTAGGGCAAGGAGGAAAGGTCTTTCTAAGCAGGCAGTGTTGTCATGGGGAGGAGCCCTCCATGGGAAGGTCTGGGGAAGGGTGCTCTAGCAGAGGAAGCCATGACCCCAGACCATAATGTAGGAATGAGATCAGCATAATCAAGTGTCTTAGTCCATTTTGTGTTGCTGCAACAAAATGCCTGAGGCTGAATAACTTAGCTGGCTCATGATTCTGGTGGCTCAAGATCCACACACCATGGCACCAGCAGCCTGGTAAGAGGCCTCCGGGCTACAACAGCAAAGCAGGAAAAATCAAGTTCCATGCAAAATGATCCAAAGCATGGGTAGCCTTGCTTTATAAGAAGCCATGCTTGCAAAACATGATCTGAACACTAAAGAACTGAGCTGTTCCTTCCAGGAACCCTCACATGTTAAATTAGGTCCTGCCATCTCATCATCATCCTGGGCACCACACTTCCAGTGCACACACTGCACAAATATTCTGGGGGGGAAAACCACATCCGAGCAACAGCTCCAAGGAACGGAAAATTGCCTCAGGGAGCTGGAATGAAAAGAAGGAAGAGGGCAGGCATGGTGGGGCCCAAAGCTGGGCAGGCAGGGAGAAACTGAGTCACAGAAGGCCTGTGAATATGAGCAGTAAGTGGTCCTTCCAAGTGCACCTGAACCCAGCAAGAGGCTGAGAAGTGAGCAGGGAGTGACATTTTCTGACATCTGTCTCTGCCGCTGTTGGGAGGGGGACAGGGACCAATCACGAGCCTGCCTCAGGGAACCAATCAGAAGGCTGCTTCAGGGGACCAATCAGGAGGCTGCTTCAGGGCACAGCTAAGGGCCCCCCTTCTGTAGCAGGATGGACACAGAGCTAAGCATGTGGCTGCCATGGGCCATGACCAGCTTTTCGTAGCCTTCCTTGGCTTTGGTGGGGAACTTTTCCCAACAGAGTATCTCCAGACTCAGCCAAGCTCAGGGAAAGTTGAATTTATCCACAACAGGAGTCTTTCAAGAAAGTAAGACTGCCTGATGCGGGAAGGGGGCACTGGAAAGAAGATCATCAGAGCCTTTGGCTAATGTGTCCCTGGACTAAAGAGCCCTGGACTCGGCCCTTGAGTACACAGACCCAGAGCGCCATTCTTAGCCAAGTGTGGGGGTGTGTGCCCCTGACCCCAGCACTCTGGAAGGATGAAGCAGGAGAACAGCAAGGTAGGGTGAGACCATGTATCAGAATAAAAATAAAGGGCTGGAGATGTAGTTCAGTGTGAAGGCCCTGGGTTCAAGCCCCAGCACCAGGAAGAAAGAAAAGTGGACAGTGAAAGCCAGAAGCTGGGGATGTGATGCCCACCCCACCTGACCACTTCTTGTTTTCTACTTGGAGCTCAGGCCTGCTGTCTGCCCTTCTACCCAGCATGTGGACATATGGCTGGACAATCTGCCTGGCACCTGGTGACCAATACCGTATTGGTCCCCTTTCTCAGGCGCACTCAGCCCCATAGCCTGGTGCTCACAGGCGAGCCCTGGTCCACCTTCAGTCAGACCCGGGCCACTCAGTGTCTGGGAGCAAACAGCAAACTCTAAGCACAAGAGCTGACTGTGGTTCGAACTCAGACTCTTTCACTTTCAACCTGTGTCACTGTGGCCCTGCTTAACCTTTTCATGCTCCAACTTCTTCCACTGTACGACAAAGATATCAGTAAGACCTGCCTCATCAGGCAATTGTAAAACTCAAATAAATTAGCCAAAAGCTCTCAGAAGAGCACCTGACTCGTCCCAAAGCTCTAACTCAAGTCACCCAATGTTGCTACATTTTTACTCACTTCCTGCATTGCGGATGGAATCTCACTCCCTCCTAAAACCTTTTCTCCCCACCCAGCCCCCATTTATCTACTTTCTCTAACTCATTTCAGACTTACTATTCATAACACATAATCCACGTCTTGTAACACGCTGCCATGTTCTCTAATTGTTGGAATCACTCACTTTGGCACTTGAATCTACCCTAATTACTATATGCTAATATATAAAAATCATGCCTTGCCCTAATTCTTCATGTGTATGGCTTCCTTCTATTACAACTATCCTGTAAGTCTCCCATAAGCCAGTCCTTTGCTGTTCTGGTGTTTTCTTGAGAGACAGCACAGTACTAGACACAGAATGGGACTGTCTTGGGACTGAGATGAGGATTTCCCTTTGCAGAGTGACGTGTATAGATCTCCAAGTAAGCAGGGACCATCCAAGGCTGGAGAGAGTTACTGTCATGCATTTGAAAAATCTCCAGAATCCTTCTGAGACATAGTCTGACTCATTCAAGACTAAAAACCACAACTTGAGCCTGATCCTTGGAACTCTTGGGGTCAGCTGAAAGGTTGCTATCCTTCAAAATAAATAAGTTCCTCCAGACCATTAGCCCAGGGCCTCCCACAATATAGGGACACAAGTGCTAAGCCAGCTCTGAAGCCTGCTAAGACAGCTGACCCTACCCTGTGGCTTTAGGGACTGAATGAGCCACATGCAGCCCCACAAAGAATTTCTGCAATGGAGGGGCAGCCCAATTTGCCCACCACCATGGACACTACACATCTAACACACTCAGACTGCTGGGAGGCAGCGTGGAATTCAAAGATCCAAAATTTAAAGGCAGCTTCAATCCAAGCCAAGCTCTGCTCTTCACAGCTGCCTGACTTTGGGTGGCTTCAGTCTCTCTGGGCCTAGATTTCTTCCTCTGGAAAGTGATGGTTATAATTGCCCCTTATGCCTTGTTATGAGGATTAAAAGATTTTAAAAGGTTATAGTACTCAAGATAGTGCCCGGCTGTATTAGAAAAGTGTTTGTTAAACAGGTTTTTTTATAGTATAGTCATGCACTGCATAACCCATGTTGGTCCACAGAGAACCACATTTATGATGATGGCCTCGAAACCATCTTAGTTTGTACAAGTGCACTGTATGATGTTTGTGCAAAAAACTTATTTAATGATACATTTCTCAGAGTATATCCCTCATCCTTAACCAACACATGATCATACTTTTTCTCACATGCAAATCAGCCAGGTGTGCACTGTCCCTCAATCCCACTCTTTCTACTACTCAAACCTAGAATTCCTCAGCTTCTGGCTGTACTGTCTGTGAATTTCTACCTAACTTTTGATGCCGGGGTTCATGTTTATTCCAAATATTTCTAGGGAAGTACATTTCTAGAAAATTTATAGGACCTGGGAAAATAAATATCATGACACATAATCTTTTCCTTTGAGGAGTGTGCGGTCTATTTTAATAGATTAACTGAACAGCTTTGTTTGTTATTTGTCTGCTGCAGTGTTGGGGATTGAATCCAGGCCATTTGCACTAAGATACATCCAAAGCCTGTATTTTATTTTTTATTTTGAAACTAGGTCCTGTTACGTTGACCCCAGGGTGGCCTCAAATTCACAGTCTTCTCGCCCCAGCCTCCTCTCAAGCTGGAATCACAGGGGTGTGTGCCAGTAATACAGGAGGTAGGGTGTGTCAAAACTAGCTGGGGAAATAAGTGGAACCTGTCAATTATAAGATCCCAGGACAGTGCCAAATAATTCCCAGCACCCCATATGTGGAACTTCTCACGGGCTTCCACAAGATACGGAAGGCGTAAAAGAGACGAGATACACGAGAAACCCACTACTGTGAATCCTCACGGTAGCCTACCGTATGGATGCAGAGTTCACTTTATTCTTGCTTTTATCTTTTCCTCTCTTTGTTTGGCCCAAGTTCATGCTACAGAACTACCTTTTCCCTTAACCCTTAAACACTCACTTTTCAAATTAATTTTTGGCACAGTTTTTGGCTTGTCTGGCTCAATTCTTTGTCTGAGGTCAGAAGGATCTGAATACTTTTAGTTGGCAAGCCATTTCTAAAGGAACCACCAAACACCACCACCACACCAGCTGAACGGTGGTTTCTTTTAATTTTTAAGAGTACACTTTTGCAATACATAGCAACTACATTCACCATGGGGACTTGGCATGTGTACATAATACATCTTTTTTTCCCAGTACCGGGGATTGAACTCAGGACCTTGCGCTTGCCAGGCAAGCGCTTATGCCACTGTGCTATACCCCCAGCCCCTACATAACACATCTTAATTCTTTTCTCTGCCCCACCCCATCCAGCTCTTGTTCCTCTTCCCATTTGCAAGAAATCTATCTCCCTGATCTTCCTGTTTTATCTCATCTCTCTTCTGTCTTGCTTTTTTATTTAGTTACACTCTGGGTTTCTCATGTAAGAGAGACCATGTGATATTTAAGCATGAATGTGATAGTCTGGTGTTTAACAGCTAGTAAGTCATCAAGAAAATGCTGAAGGAACCTGGAAGAGGGGACAATTAACTCTGTCCAAGGTGACAGAAAGGGCTACACCAAGCAAACCCACATAGTTGAGTAAGAGTCAAGGTCCCAGGAGAGGTACCTTACAATAGTGGTTCTCAACCTTTCCTTGAACTTGAATCATCGAGAGGGTTTGTTAACATCCAGATTCCTAAGCCTCTAGGTCAAGGGTTTCTAACTCAGTAGATCTGGTTGGAGCTTGAGAATTTGCCTTTCAGACAAGCCCCCAGGGGCTGCTGATGCTGGTGCTGATCTGGGGGTCCCACCTTGAGAACCACTGCTTTGAAGGACCGAGGGGCAGCAGGCAGGACATAAGTGTAAAATTCTTGCTTAAGGCTTCAAAGCCTTGGTCCATCAGACTTCAGTCCCTCATGGAGAGTGCACAGGGGTGGGGCTTTGAAATAATGCAGCCTTCCCTGGGGAGCGCAGCTCCTATGGCGTGTGGCCGGGCTAGAAAGCCAAGGCAGAACATGCCAGAAGAGAAAACAGGGAAAGAAGACAGGAAGTGATTTCAAAGTAAAGACATCTGGGCAAATCCATATGCCTGAAGAACCTTTGGGAGTTTATGGCCTTGAGAAGCATGATCCGACCTGTGCTTCTAAAACCACTGCTTGGGTGAAGCAAAAAGGACAAATTTTTGCCTAGGTATTTAACTCTCACACATCCAGGATGCCATGGAAACTCAGATTGCTGAGGGACTTTTTTCCTTCACATGCAAATCGGCCAGTTGGATATTGTCCACCAATCCCACTCCCTTTGCACTACCCCAACCCAGAACTCCTCCAGTTGTACTGTCTCTGAACTTCTACATCTTTTGATGCCAACCTGCCTCAGCTTTAACATGCTTCACACACCACCAACTCTGCTCCCAGGAAGGGCTCTCCCTCTTTGCTTGACTTCAGGGCTTGGTTTACTGCCAGCCCATGTCTGAGGCCATGGCAGAGTCCCTGAGAGGAAGCCATTGATCCTGTCTTCCTTGTACTCGTGAACACTGCTCCAGCAGGACAAGGGATCTGTGTCTCTTCCCTTTGAATCTGAGTGGGGCCTGTTTCCCACTGACCAATAGAGTGTGACCGAAGGAACAACCCAGAACTTCTGCGACCTGGCAGCTTCTGCTTTCTCTTCCAAGCCAACTGCCATGTGAAAACCTGGATGGCCTGAGACCACCACATGATAAGGAAGCCTGAGCCAATCCCATTGGACAGGCAAGATGAGACAGCTTGGAATGGACATATATGAGACCTTAGCCTTCCTGGGCCTTCCAGTCCAGCCCCCAATTGTCCCCAGCTGACACCAGAGGGAAGAGAACTCAGTCAGCTCCAAAGCTGGAGACATAATAAAGCACAGTTGTTCTAAAATCAATAAATCAATCAATTTTTTTTTCCTTTAGGAAACTGAAGCAGGAGGATCACAAGTTCAAGCCCAGTGTGGACAACTTAGCTACTTAGAAACTGTCTCAAAATTTAACAAAACCCATACTTGTATTGAAATAAATCAGTCTCACGTGTGCAAATATTGTATTGTCTTCCAAGTGTGAGAAGCTGAAAGAGTAAATAAGACCCAAAATGTACAACTGATTCTGTGAAATGGGAAGAAACTACCAGAAGGGCAAGAGTAACCAGAATGGGAGACAGGAGAAAAGGACCAAAAAAAAATATTTATTTGATATACACACACACACACATACACACACGATAGGTAAAATAGTTATACTACTAACACACACACAATAGGTAAAATAGTTACACTACTAATTGCTATTAGCTCACTGAAAAGAAAGACTCAGGTCTATATGGTCTGATCAATTTTTCATGCCTATGTCTTGTAATCTGAGCAACTACTTTGAAGATAACAATAGGCAACGTGCTAACCACTGTCACTCTCCTGCAATCTTGTTTTGAAATTTTACATCAATGTTTTTATTGTTCATTTTTCTTTTCTTTAAAAGAAACAAACAAACAAAATTTAACAAAGACTAGAGGTGGAGTTGTATGGCAAGGTCCTGCATTCAATCCCCCTAAAGAAAGTACAGGGAAGAAAAAGACCGCTGCTTAAGCATTGGCGTGGACAATGAAGTGGGAGCGAGACTCCAGTCGGGAGACCAGCAAGACTGACGCAAGAGGCTGGAGGAAAACGGACTCGTGGAAGCTGGTCCAGGAGCCACAGAGAGAAGCACAAAAAACTGGGGTGCTCCCAGGGCATAGGATTAAGCAGGTCCATGCAGGGCCACACAGGACTCCAGAAGAGGGAAGGACTCAGGCTTGCTCCCAGCTGGCCAGATCTGATGCAGCTGGATGCCTGGGGACAGAGACCTCTACTAGCCAAGAAATGAAGGCAGAGAATAAAATAGATTGGGGAGGAGAGAACATCATAAATTCAATTTACAGTGGTTTGGCAGCAACCCTGATATCCACTAGGCAGCTAGAAATACGGAGACAGAGCTGAGGAAGGAAGTCAAGTCTAGAGATGAGATCTGCCACCTCTGTCCACAGGTCTCAGATAGGACAAAGATGGTGGGTAAGATGATGAGGGACACATGCACACTCGAGTCCACTGCAACACAATTCACAAGAGCCAAGCTAGGGAACCAGCCTCGGTGCCCATGAACAGATAAAGACAACATGGTGTATATTCACCAGGGAGTATTCCACTGCCCTAAGGAAGAGCAAAAATCTATCATTTGCAGGAGGATGGATGGGTCAGGGGACCATCACGCTGAGTGAGATAAACGAGATTCAGAGGGGTAAATATCCATGTTCTTCCTAACATACGGAGTCCAAAAAAAGAGGGCAAGCGTGTAGAAGCAAATGGGGGGTCAAGTAACAGGGTGGGTGGATATAAGCAAAATATACACATGAAAACCACTACCCCCACCCCAAAATTTAAAAACTAAGGGCAGCCAGGGCAAAGGGCATGATGAGGACGGGTGCAAATGTCAAACATGTTATGTGCATGCGCAAATCTGCCAGAATGAAACCTACTAATCTGTAGAACCAATTTTTAAAAGAAAAGCAGGGAAAACTAAAAGATGAACAAAAGAGGAAGAACTGACTGTGGAAAGAGCCAGGGCAAGAACTGACTTCACTTTGGAAAACAGCTCAGTTTACTAGAAGAGAGGAGAGTAAGGGAAGAGCACAGAAGCGAAACCCATGAGATTTAGCAGAGGTGCTGACAGAATCCTGGTGCTAGCCCTGTCATCAGCAGAAGCTTGAGTTGGAATGAACTCCCCCCAAAACTTCAAGTATGGAAACTTAGCTCCTAATGCAGCCGTGTAGGGAGGGGAACCCTTTGGGGAAGTCCTTACCTCACGATCCTCTCAGGCTGAGGCCGCTGCCTCCATCTTGGACTTCCCAGCCCCTGGGACCTCAAAAAATGAATTTCTGTTCTATGTAAATTACCCAGTCTGTAGTCTTCTGTTACAGCAGCACAGATGGACTAAGCACATCTTCAGAAGCCCAAAGTAGCTGTCTTTCTTGGGTCCGCAGAACTTCCCCTCTCCTGCTCCCACCACTAGCGCCTGAGCCCTGCAAATGACATTTTCCAGGCTCCTTTGCCAACCAGCTTCTGGGGAATGTCTGCTAAGGAGAGGCCCTGGTGGAAGATTCAGAGGAGGGAGGCATAAAAGCCAGGTTATTCCTCCCCATCCTCTGCCCTATCTCTGCCTGCTCGGGCTTCTCACCAGAGCTGTGTTTCTGGGTCCCACCAGGTATGCCAGCTCCTGGGGTCTGATACCATCTTCTCCCGCTCCGGTCCCTGCAGCTGCGTGTGGGAGGGAAAAGGCAGCTTGCTCATCTCTATCATGACTCACCAGCCCCATAGGCTTTTCAGCTCTTCCCATATCTGACAAGTAGTTCCCTACATGTGAACTCCTTCCATTGAATTAGCTGGTCCATTGAATTTGCCGGTCTCTGATTGATAACGCTCAATGATAACACTTCAGCTTTTCTCCCTGCCACGTGTTCCCAGCTTCAGAGTCCTTTCAGGCTAGGATTATCTAGGCTGATATTAACAAAGCCTCCCCCTGAAAAGCTAAACAGAAAAGTAATTCTAAAAGATGAAGTAAATAAAGATAAAAGCTGAAATAAATAAATCCTAGCACATAAAGCAAGAGAATGATAAATTAGTTCAAATGCTGGAGTTTTGATAAGACTTCTAAAGTAAACAAACTTCTGACAAACACAATTAGGAAACATTTTTAATTAGAAATGAGAAAGGAGATAGGACAATTTACAGAAAATGGATTTTTTTCCCCTAAATCCGAAGAGAATGTTCCAGACACAGTTGTAGGGTAGTAAACTGAAATCCTTAATGAAACTAATAATTTCTCAAAAGATACAGATTGCAAAATATAATCCCAGAAATAGAAATCTAAACATAATAATAATCAAGGAGGAATTTGAGAAAAATTATTCAATAATAACCCCCCAAAATGCAATGGATCCTAACATTTCCACCAGGGCAGTTCTGATCATGTTAAAAGAAATGCATACGTTTAGTGCTGTACATAATATCCAAAGTGAACTTTATGTCCACTATGTAAGCCTTCCTAAAGCCCGATAAAAATAAAACACACAGGGCTGGGGATATAGCTCAGTGGAATAAGCGCTTGCTTGCCTAGCAAGTGCAGGGTCCTGAGTTTGTTCCCCAGTACCGCAAAAAAAAAAAAAAAAAACACACAAAAGGGAAATTATAGGCAAAGATTACACATGAATCTCCTCAGCAAAACCTTGAAATTCTCACCTCAAAAAGAGACTCGTATCACTGCACTGGCGAGATCGTTAGGGAGGGCAGTGTTGTGTGGGGTCATTTCTTTGGTTTGTTGTTGTTGCTGGCTTGTTTTCTTAACAGGCCTCCTGAAACAACTTTCTTGTTTTGTTTTGTTTGCTTTTTAATGATGATGGGTGCACACTCTGCTGACCAGGTTGGCTTTAACTCCAGAACTTAAGCAGTATTCCTCAGTCTCCTAGTAGCCGGGACCACCACACGGGCTTGAGTATAATTTTTCTACCATAAAAAATATGGGAGCACTTTATAAATTTGTGTTATCCTTGCTTGGGGGCCACACTAATTTTTTTATCCTTCCATCCTCAGAATATGCCAGTAAAGGAAGCACAAGGGGTGATAATTTTACAAGTTAAATTGAAAGAACTCACAGAGGACAGACAGTTTGGAAAAGTAAACAGCTGTTTGACAAAGCTACTTTGAGCAACTAAACTCAAAGCCAAAATGTCTAGAGAAAACCTTCACAGCAGATTAACAAAGGGCTGGTGTTGAAATTACATAAAGAACTTACACACAGCAACACAAACTGTTAGGTCTGTAATGAATAAACTGGAAAATAACTTGAGAAAACAATCCATGGAAAACACATTAGCGAACAAGTATTTATAAAAATGTTTCATTTTGCTTATTATCAAAGAAAGGCCCACTCAAACAATGCTCTAGTAAATTTTAGAAGTCAACAGTATTAGAACATTGTGGGAAAACTAGTCAGTTCCCACACTGTTGGTAGCCATATTAACTGGTGCACTTTTGGAAATTCATATCAGGAATCGTCTTAAAAGGTCAATAATATGACTTTATCCTAAGGAACTGTTTTCCAGGGCTGAAAATCAAACTCAGGGCCTTGTGCATGAATTCTACTGAACTACAGCTTTGAACTACAGCCCATTAAGAAATTTTTACAGATTAAAAAGTAACAATAATAAAAGCCACATGAGATATTTAACGCAATGTCTAACACTGTAACTGAAAAACACCAGAGTTATAATTACATGAAAAATTTTAGTCTATCGAGCATCCTCATATACATTGCCCTTTTTATGCTACAACACTCCCATGATGTAGGTAAGAACTGCTAAAATTCTAGATAATTAAGTATCCTACAGACAATCACACAACCTATGGCTTTCTGACATCAAAGCTGATGTTCCACATGCTGTCTGCATGCTGCGGGGTGTGGTTACGAATGCTGCTCTTAGCCTCAGATTTTTCATCTGCAATAGAGCATTAATTAGAGCATTAAAGAGTGCTGTGGGGATTAAATGAAGCTTTTCAATGTTGTGAAGCTCTTCACAAATGAGCCAGGTGTGGTGGCACACACCTGTATCTCTAGCACTCTGGGAGGCTGAGGCAGGAGGACCACAAACTCATGCCCAACCTAGGCAATTAAAGGAGACCTTGTCTCAAAAGATAGAAAGAGCTGGGGATGTAGTGCCTGAGTTCAATGCCTAGTAGAAAAAAAAGAGGAAGAAGAGGAGAGGGAGGAGAAGGAAGAAATGAAGAGGAGAACAGGATGAACAAAATTATCACTTCAACTGCGTACACTATTGCAATATAAGTATGAGTGCCAGTGTGTATGCAGACAAGGAGGAACAAAGAATAATGAAAATGGCCACTGCAATAAAACTAGAAGTCCCTTTGGTGGGGGGAATTATTTTGTTTGTGGTCCAAAAAGTAGAAATCTGGAGGAACCCAAAATCAAAATACACTCAAAGGAACTGCCACCTTTTGGCGAGCCTAATATTCTATCTGGGATTTCTGTGTCCTATGACACTTCAGATACTAATAAACTCAGCACACTTCCCCTGGGGACGCTGTGGGGAGAGTGGGACAGCCAGTGGATGATACCCCTTTACTGGCCCACGACACAGCATGCATTGACCTCAAGAGGCCCCCACTCAGGCTTCCTTCAAGATGAAGTCAAAAGCATTGCACATACCTCTAATCCCAGAACTCCGGAGAAGGAGGGTGCCTGAGGAGGTTGCAACTTAGTAAGATCCTGTCTCGAAATAAAAAATAAAATAGAACTGGCATGTAGTTCAATAAGAAGGCCCTAAGCTCAATCTCTAGTACCGTAGTAAGTAAATAAATCAGAATCATGTCAACCAAAGTTCTGAGTAGTTGAAAAACAGATTCAAGTTTGTTCCTGATCACTAGTGACATTTCAGGGAAGCTGCTTTGACCTGCTGCCCCAAGGTGAGAACAATTACGTCTCATTTTTGTCCTTTGCACAGAACCCACCATCAATAGACAAGAGAAAGTTAGGTGGAGATGAGAGGTAGTCAGAGAAGTGTTTGCATCAAAATGGGAGCATTGAAAACCACCGAGGAATAGTATTTTGAGTGATGAAGGGAAGACCCCAGGGCTCCGTTAGGATTTTCCCTCCCAAAAGTCAGCAAAGTTTGAATATCTCCACCCACTCCAACCTCATGGGGGGACATTTCCTCCTCTCTCAGCACCCGAGTTGTCATAGCCTTGTGAAGGTCAAACTGGAATCTCTGTAGCTGAGCGATAAATGCGGTTGATCCAGGTTGAGCTTGAGAAGTGAACAACGACCTACATAACTCAGAAAGGAACATGTACTATATGAGCGCCAATAAAAGAAGTGACAAGTCCAGCAAAGGGCATAAATTCAGAAGAGAAATAGCGGAGGATGACACACACCTAGCATGGCCAGAGGCTGAATCACACTAAGCTTAGACTCACATCCAAATACCTACTCCACTTGAGATGTCCAATGAGCATCTCAGACTCAACGTGTCAAACACCGAACTCCAGGTTCTTCGGCTTCACAGGCACTGCTCCGCTCCACTTTCTGCCAGGATAAGGAGTTGGCCATCTTTTCAGGTCCTAGCTGTAGTCTTTGACCTTTCCCTTTCTCTCCCATTTCCTAGCCAAACTCACTGGAAAAGTCCTATCGGCTCTAGCTTCGAGATATACCCCAGTCTCTCCTCACCCGGTTCCCTCTGTCCCAGTCTAAGCCAACATGTCCTGCATGTCTTCCCATTTCAGCTTGAGACAACTCTGCCCACCTCCTCTCTCAGCCTTTTCCCTCTCTGCCTGACCTACACAGGCTAGAGGAAGCCTCTTAAAACCTAATGGACAACGTCATTAAAAAAAAATCCATAAAAGCTAACAAATAGGATGCCATCAAGATTAAAATTTGCTCTGTAAAGGATATGTGAAGGGTTAGGAAGGTGACCCGCCTTGCCTACTGTGTACACAGCCCAGGGTTTGATCCCCAGCACCAGCCTCAACGACCCAAAAAACTAAAACTAAGTGGGGCCTCTCCTTCTGCTACTCGCAGCCTTCCATAAGCTTCTCTTCACACTCACAGCAAAGTCCTCAGAATGACCTACAAGGCCTTCCACGACCTGTGCAGGAAACCAGCAGGCCCTGGTTCCCCTTTCTCTCCCTCTCTCCTGCTAAGCCAGCTGCCCTGGCCTCCAGGCTCTTTCTCAAATACCCTAGGCGACCTCCTGGGACATGTACACGTGCTGTTTGCTTTTGCCTGGGAAGATTTTCCCCAGGTAATTTCATGGCTCACTTCCTAACCTCTTTCAAGTTTTTACTCAAATGTTACCCTCTCGGTGGGGTCTTCCTGGACATGGTATTTAAAATTTCACAGTTCTCCAGCTTCCAGCTTCCTGCTCTGCTTTATTTTTCTACATAGGATTCACCACGGTCTAACGGACTGCACTTACTTGTTTTGTCTGGGTCTCTCCTTGCTAGAGTTAAGCTCAGGAAGATACGCTTGCTTTTCTACTTCCGTTCATTGATTATATCCCCGGGAACTGGTACCTGGCAGAGAGCAGAGAAGCACTTAATAACAGTTTGCTGAATAAATGAATGAGTGAACGAATGAATGAAAGAATAGCATCTGAGCTTGACAGCCAAGTGTAAGGTCCTTTATGAAGAAGCCAGTGTACACAGCCAGGCTTTGTACCAAACTTCATGGTTTAGAGCTCTTTGCACATACTTGATCCCTGGCAGTCTTCACAGTGATACTCCGATATGAAGCCATCACGATCTCTTTCCACAAACAACTGGAAGCTCAAAAAGGTTAATATGACTCAAAAGCATGCCAGCTACAAGCGGCAGAGCCAGGGCGAAAGCCAAGAATTCGCCATCCGCTACCACATTCCACAATGCTGCCTGGAGTGCCTTTTTCAACTTTCATAGCCTCTCATTTCATTCCTAATGGCATTGCTGACAGATTTTGCCAGTTTGGTAGTTAACCTATAAATTTCCATTTGTCACACCCAAAACTTGACACAGGAGGGCTTCCCCTCTGGGCTTTCAGGGGAAATGGGAGGAATAGAGGAGACACAAACCCTCCCAATTCTCTTTGTTACATGGAGGCAAAAAAAAAAAAAAAAAAAAAAAAAAAAATCAGAAGCCCTCCCTGAGCCGGAGGACATGGAACAGGAAGATACTGACCCAGCCCTGCCAGGCCCAGCGCCCCCACACTTGGGGAGTCTCGGGCTGGGTCTCATAGCCTGGCACATGAAGCAGGACTGCAGCTGGAGTTGCCCAGGCATAGAGAGCACTCTCCCCTCTCCACTGGAGGTGGCCTAATGTCCCCGAGCATCCAGAAAAGAACACAAACAAACAGGTTGTTATGAGGGCTGTAACCCAATTGACAAAGGCGAGCTCTCTCAGCCTGGAAATGTCCCCACTCTGAACCAGTTGCCTTGCCAACAAGCCACATGTTTCCACTCCACAGAATCCAATTTCAGAGCAATGTGGCAGTGACAGGTCCAGAGACAAGATACACAATTCCAAGGTGCCTTTGAACACTTGCTAAATCACTTAGAATAATGTGGGTGCCTGGATGTCCTTAGCAAAGGGACATGTGCCACACAAATGTACTTACACCCAGTTCATGCCGTGGCTCCCACCTACCTACCCACGTGCCCACCTCTGGGCATCTTGCAAAGGGCAGAGAGAGTGAGCCTAAGCCTTTTTGATCTTTTATTTTCCTCAGTACTAGGAATTGAATCCAGGGAGCCTCTACCACTGAGCTACAATACCCAGCCCTTTTTATTTCATTTTGTTTTGTTTTAAGATAGGGTCTTGGCTAAATTGCCCAGACTGACCTTGAACTTGCAGTCTTCCTGTCTCAGCCTCCCAGTGTGCTGAGATTACAAGTGCACACTACCACACCTAGCTAAACACATTCTTCAGCACTATCAGACTCACTGCAAATCCTTGTGCATGGCTTTCAACCTTTAAATACATTAAGTTATTAAATCCTCACCAGATGCAGTAGGCAGTACCAGTACTCCATCTCAGCTGAGGAGATGGAGACATAGAAAAGTAAGTGATTTAGCCAGAATGACACAGCTAAAGAAAGGCAGAGCCAGGACTGGAACTTAGTCTCTTCCCAGAGCCCGCCCTCCTAAAGATTGCTATCTCTCTCTCACAGTCCTTAGAGGTTAAAGCTGAGTGATGGTTCTAGTTATTGTAGGTGCATAACCGACTATACTGAAACACTCACTGGATTCTGCTCATGAGCACTGCGGGTCAGCATATGGGCGAGACACAGTAGGGACAGCTCTAGCACAACATCAGCCTGGAGGCTTGAAGGGTGACAGAGACTCAAGTGCTGGGGGGTCCATGCTGGCTCCTGTTACTGTCACAGTGAGGACCAAGCTTCCAAGACCTAAGCCCTGATAGACACACTCAAACAATACCCAGGCCAAGGCATGGAGTCATAGACATAGGGGTAAAAGTCCTGTCTAAATCACGCTTTAAAAGGGTGATTCTACAGCAGGCATGATGGTACACATCTATAATCCCAGCACTCTAGGAGGCTGAGACAGGAGGATTGTAAATTGAGTGCTGCCTGGGCAATTGAGCGACATAGTGAGACCTGCTCTCAAAATAGAAAAGAATGGAAAGGGCTGGAGACATGGCTCCATGCAAAGGCCCCGTGTTCAATCCCCAGCAGCACAAGAAAGCGGGGAGGGGGGTTCTCTGAGTACAGCAGTCAATTTGATGGGGAAAAATGATCCATCAAGGGGATTATCCCACAGCAGTAACTGGTCAGTTGTATCATTTGCCATACATTCTAACAAACTGGTCAAAAGCACCAGCCCAGAGAAATATTTTCAGGATTTCAGCCTTTAGATTCAGATTCTCATGAAGGCCAATTCTTTTTTCTTTAAGGTATAAGTCAGAAAGAAGACTTTCTGATATCACAATTCTACCAAATTTCCTGATTTTTATTAGGTTAGGAGAAGATCTTTACAACTTTATCATATGTACATATTTTGAGAGTCATTTTATAAAATATATTTATTCCTCACTTTACACAAAAACAGAGGCTTTCTAAACTTCCTAGGCAATTATCGTAACCGTTCCAAAGAGGTGTTTAAAAGCTCTTTTTCAATGTTCATTGTACTATTCTTCCTATTTTTATGTATGTTTGAAATTTTCTACAAGATTAAGAAGGAGAAAAGAAGGAAGGAAGAGAAGGGAAGGGAAAGAAACTGGAGAGAAAGTGGTTGATCTCAGGAGGTCCTACCAGGGTGTAAAATCTCACCATGCCCAAGTAAGTGGGGATTTCCCTCCACCATCAGGGCATCAATTCTGCAACAGACACAAGCTCCACGCCCTCTAATTCAGACTTCATTCTGACACTTATCTACCTGGAGGCAGCATCAGAGGCCACAGTTCAAGGCTGCAGACCTACAAGCCTGACCCCTACATCAGATGCTGATCCCAAGCCCTGTATTATTTTACATGTGTCTATAACTTGGGGTTCCCATAGACTGATTGGTCATAAAAGATATTACAAAGAGTACAAGTGAAGAGGTACATAGGGTGAGATACCAGGGGAAGGGCGGGAGCTTCACTCCCTCTCTGGGCCTACCACCCTCCAGGAAGCGCTACATGGTCAGCTTCTGTGAGCTCTTCAAACCCAGTTCTGTTGGATTTTTATGAGGACTTTGTCACATAGGCATAAATGATTAACTCACTGCTCACAGGGTCACCAGTTTAACCTTTAGCCCTCCCTAGATCTTGGGGGATGGGAGCCTGTGTCCCAACCCTCTAATCCCACCTTGGTCTTTCTGTGGAAGACCCTGAAGCTACCTAGCGACTGCCAGCCACAGGTCAACCATTAGGTTACAAAAGGACACATCACTGTGGAAAGCCCAAGGTTTTCAGAGCTGTATGCTGGGAAACCGGAGTAAGGATAAAGTGTATATTTAACAGCATCACAACCCGATGCCTTCCTCAAAAAAAAAAAAAAAACCTGTATTTGTTATTTGTGTGTGTGTGGGTGTGGGTGTGTGTGTGTGTGAGACTAGGATTCTAAAAATCTAAAACAATCATACTTTGAAAGCATCTTTTCATGTTGGTCTTCAGCTCTCTCTCCCTTCCCTGTGAAAGTCCTACTGCCAGCGGCAGGAAAACTCTCATCCATTTTGGTTCACGAAAGTCCCATTTGCTTCTTGTGTGCATAGACATGGACTTTCACACTGAGTCACTCTCTGGCACGCAGCCTCGCACACTGCTTCAGCCTGTCCTTTTCTGTCTGCTTTCCTCCATAAACCCCACTCCCCCTCCACAGCCCTTCCACAGGGCTCATCAAGCCCCTTCCATCCACACTCACTGAGATAAAGACTGAAAAGCACTGCCTGCCTCATCAATGCAAGTTGTCTTTGAGGCATCCCCAGTGCAGATTCCATGGGATTTGGGGGCCAAGAAGGGGAGGCCAGTAAGAGCCCAGACCCCTCTGGTCAGTTCAGCCCCAGAAGGAAAAGCCTGCAGCATCGGCAGCATAGGCAGGGTAGGGCCCGGAGGCCCCTGACAACTTCCTGAGTACCAGATGGAGTTTCAGTCCTAGTGTCATTGCTGTTGACCTCTCTGGGACTCAGCGGGCACTTCAAATCCAATCATCAAGCTTTGATATCACCATCAGGTGAATTCTTTCCATCAAGATCATGAACTAACAGACCCAAAGGAGATTCTAGATCCTTAGTCCTAACCGTATTTTCCTCCAGAATGCACTGAGGCCAGAGGGAATCCAGGCCTCTTCAATCTCTTGCAGGACCATTCAGAGGTGGAGAGCCTTTGAAGGCCAATTTCACAGGCTCTTAATTAATAAGTATAGGCATACATGGTGTAACAGTGGGGGTGGGCCCTGAGAAATATTCTATCAGGTAATTTCGCAGCTGTGAAAAGAGCTCAGAGAGCACTTCCACCAACCTAGGTGGTGTGGGTCAGATGCTCTTCATGGCCTCTCCGTGCAGTGGAGATGTGGACTCATCATCACACAATGGGTGAGAGAGAGAGAAAGTGAATGTTTACATTGTTTTAGAAACCTGATTACAACAAAAGATGCACTGCCAAGAGCAGTAAGATAAGTGTGTTCAAAGCAAGGGGAAATCTTTTGAAGGGAATTATGAACAATGTGTCTTTTACTGTAATAAAATTTTTAATTTAAGCATTCATGGTATTTTGCAATCACTCCTCGTTGATCAAACACTTATGGCAATTTTTGTCAAGCAAAAACATGGTGCTGGGTCCTCCTTATCTTATTCACCAGATCTGGCACTATGTGACTCTTCCCCCAAATCAAAATGATCATGAAAGGGAAATGTTTTGAATCAGTTCAGGACATGAGAGCATGACTGCAGATACTCAGGAAAGAAGACTTCCAGAGCTGCTTCAGAAAGTGGCAGGAAGGATGGGACAATTGTATTTGAAGTGAGGGGCAGTATTCTGAGAGAGACTCATAGCTATGTGTCTTTTACTATTATATCTACATATATTTATATCTATATATGTCTATATCTATCTATATATTTTGGAGACAGGGTTTCTCTATGCAGTTCAGGCTGGTCTTGAACTCACTTTGTAGCCAAGTGGCCTTGTGCTCCTCCTGCCTCATCTTCCTGAATGCTGAACACACAGGCATGCACCACCACATCTGGCTATATTTTTAAATTTAAGCATTCATCATATTTTTAATCACAGGCCTATGTGAGAGGCTGCTGCCTGTGTAACCTGGCAACTGTTTTACAGTAAAGTTTTTATGTTTTTATTTTTTTGGCTAATTTGTTCTCTAATTTTTTTGAGACAATGTTTCACTATGTAGTTCAGGCTAGCTTTAAACTCACTATGTAGCCAAAGCTCCCCTCAAATTCACTGTGCTCCTCCTGCCTCAGTCTCAGGAATGCTGGGGTTACAGGCGTGTGCTGCCACACTCAGCTAAAGTTTGTTTTATAAGTAGAATACCTACTGAGATGGTGATAAAAGCATTGTAAGTACATAAACCATAAACCATAGTCTGTTATCATGGTCAAGTATTATGTGCTACACGTAACTGGATATGCTATACTTTTACACAAGTGGCAGCATAGTAGGTTTGTTTATACCAGCAACTCCACAGACACATGAGTCATGTATTGCACTATGGTGTTTCTATGGCTACAACCTTACTAAGCAATAGGAATTTTTCAGCTCTGCTATGATTTCTATGATCTTATGGGACCACTGTTGACATACAGAAGTTCTGTCATTGACTTCAAGTCCATGGTGTAGCGTGGCCTTACTTA
>PVLD010003082.1:40711-150261 GCA_004027595.1 Dinomys branickii
TTTTTTTTTTTTTTTTTTTTTTTTTTTTTTTTTTTGGTACCAGGAATTGAACTCAGGAGCTTGTTTTTGCCAGGCAGGTGCTGTGCCTCTGAGCTACATCCTCGGCACCTAATACTACACCTATTATATGGCTCCATTAAAACAGTAAGGGATTTTTCTTTAAAAAATCAACAAATGTCTAGACTAATGTCTACTGATATTTTGGGAAAAAAAGAAAGACATGCTTGTAAATGATGAAATTACATACTTTGAAGTAGTCATTTTGTACAGAAAATATTCCATGGATGACTGTAAAATAGAAACGGTGAAGAAATGTTCAACCTTAGCTTGCACCTATAATTTTCCGTGCCTATAATTCCAGCACTTTGGAAGCTGAGGCAGGAGGATTGAAAGTTAAAGAGGTCAGCCTGGGCTATATGGGGAGCCAAGGCCAACCTGAACTATGTTGTGAGAACTGCTTCATAAGAGAAAAAAGAAAACACAGACATTCTCAGCCTTTTCCTAGCTCCTTCGAGCCCCCAACATGGCTCCTTCAGCTCATGTCTGCTATCAGCCTTTGGCAGATTGTATTTTCTGAAAATTGCCTCAATAGCACCTTTCATCCTACATGTGCTTCTTAGAATGTGACTTTGGAACTCCTCCTCTTGGAGGTGGGAGTTGTGACCTCTGCCCCTGGATCTGGGAGTGCTTATGATGGTGGAAGAAGTGATGCTATGTGATTTCTAAACCCATTATCTGGCTCTTCTCAGATTCTCCATTTCCTCAGATGAAAAGTGGGGATCACCAGCCTGGCACTGTGGTACACATGCATGATCCCAACCTCAGGAGGCTGAGCCAAGAGGACTGCCACATGGTCAAGGCCAGCCTGAGCTACAGAGTGAGTTCAAGGCCAGCCTACACTGGCAATGTAGCAAGAACCTGTCTCAAAACAGAAAAAAAAAATAATAATGGGGATAATAACATCCCTGTCTCTTGTAGTGTGGTGTCATAATAGCTGTTGTTCATGTGCCCAGATATACCCCAGAAAAGTGAGATCCTATTGTTATGAAGCTTACCGGTGATTATCAATATTTATTATTACCAATGTTTCTTGAAATCAGCCTATAAATACATTTCATAGCATATACCTGCCATAATTCTAGGAAGTAGGACTTAACATTTATTCACTATTAAGGAAATCCGGTTAAAGGTCTTCTGACTAGTGCGAGATCACACAGCCTTGGGGAAGGAGGGCTGGAAGTGTATGAACAGATGTTTAAACCCAAGACTGTGTTCCACTCGTTCCTTTTACTACAGCGGCCTCGCACCCCGTGGCTTTGTGGCCCAGGCTGAGGCAGGCGCTTTCGCTGAAGGGGAACTGACCGCCCACTGATGTTCCATTTGGAAATGGGGCCCCTGCCGCCCATTTCCAAATCTCCAACAGTGGCCCATTCATCCCTTCAGTGGGCTGGACCCTGTGTCTGGGTAACACCACCCGCTGGTCTCACTCTACCCTTCAAGGCCACCAAGAGCAAATCTGCTCTGTCTTTCACATAACAGCTCTTGAATTTTTAAAGACGCCGTCACGTAATCCCTGCCGCCAAATCCTCTCTTCTCTAGACCCAATCCGCCCAGGTACTTTAGCCATTCCTCTTCCAGTGCGTGGCTATGAATCCCCTTCCCACTCAGGCCTCCTTCTTGCCTTGGGGCTTGACAAGCGGCAGAGACTATTGATGGCTGCAGAAGCTTTTCATCCTGCCCCCGGAGGCTTGTAATACATTTATGCTTTCTCAGGATGACACATACTCCAGGAGTACTAAGAATTGCTGTCAATCTCTCCAGCATCGTGAAGGACTCTGGCATTTCACCATATAATCATTTTTTTTTCTCCTAAGGGGCTGCCTGCTTGAGAAAACTGTCATATTCTCCAGCCAAGGGGAGCCACAGTGTTCTGAGGCAGATAAGCATACCTTTGCCATGTGGCTCCTTCTGAACACTTTCCTGATGCCTCAGCTGAATGGGGAGAAGAGCTAAATAACTTATAGTCAGAGACGCTGGCTTTGCCCCAGTGCCCCAGGCCTCACTAGCCTTAGAGAAGAGGAGTATTTTTGTCAGGACAGGATAGGTCATGCTATGGGATCAGACCATAAACCATAAAACACAGGGGCTTAACAATAAAAATGCACATCCTATTCCTGTGGAGTTGGCTCGGACCTGGCAACTCCCTAGAGCAGGTCAGCTTCGAGCAGTGGCTCACAGCTCCATATCTGGGAGACATGGCTCCTGGGTCACCATGACAAGGGCGCAGTCAGCTTATCATGGTAGCAACCTTGAACTGACCCTGAACCGACATAAACCACTTTTGCTTTATAGCCCCTTGGCCTGAGCTGGTCACATGGCCCCACCAGTCACACAGCTGGACATGAGGGTATATACATGGATATTCAGGGAGCAGTGCTTTCCTGCAGAAGGAAAATCATTGTGTCACAGCGTCCCCTCCTGATGACCCTCACTCTCCTAGGCAGCTTTGGTGTTTGCTAGCTGCCGCCGCCGGTGTCACCTGCTAAGTTCCTGAACGGTGCTTGCCATTGGCAGCTTAATGTCTCTCTGCCTCTCTCTGCCTCTGTCTTTGCCTCTGTTGCCGTCTCTCTCTCTGTCTCTCTCTTTCTCTCTCTCCCTAGCCCCCCTCTCTCTTCTTCCCTCCCTCTCTCTCCCACCAGTGACTTCATGAACCCCTTTTCGTTTATTTTCTGAATGCATTGATTGATACACTGTCATAACGTTCTAAGTTGGTCTCTAGGCCTTACTCAGCTATTGCGCTGTGTATAACATTTTTAAAACTCTAATCTGGTGCTTGCCTGGCATGCATGAGACCCTGGGTTCCAACCCTGGCATCACAGAATTCTTTAAGATGCTATATATTTTTATATATGTATATAAATATGTAGTATCATTATAGACATATAGGTCATGCTATGTACATTT
This sequence comes from Dinomys branickii, assembly GCA_004027595.1. NCBI lineage: Eukaryota > Metazoa > Chordata > Mammalia > Rodentia > Dinomyidae > Dinomys > Dinomys branickii. Next base: position 43,676 of record PVLD010003082.1, read on the forward strand.
TTGTATATTTTTGTATATTTTACATGTGTATATATACCTTGAATACACTCTTCCTCTGTTTGAAATCCTACCATAGCCACAGTGCCCACAGATTAAATCCAATGTACTTAGAACTGCCTGGAAAAAAGTCTTTTTTTCTAAATATAGCCCCAAAGACCCTTCCAGCCTCCAGCCCCAAACGCCTCTGCTCATGCCACCCAGACTCACACAGGCTCCCCTAAGCATAGCACCACACGGCCCAGCATGCTCCTCTAGAAACCCTCTGGTGCCCATCTTAAGTGTCCGATTTTCATGCCAGCTTCTCCTCTTCCCCCTGATGAAGATGGCTGTCGCAGGCTCGGGGTCCCCAGGCCTGTAAATGTGCCATCCCTTTCACTTCCATGGTGGCTTTCTCACAGGCACTGGTCCAGCCTCATTCATTTCTGCATCTCTGGGACATGGACTAATTGCCGCTGCCCAGAATGTGCTATGGTGTAGATATGGCTCGAGTGTGCTCCCCAAGGGTTCATGCTTGGCCCCCAGTGTGCAGGGCTGACAGGAAGTAGAATCTTGAACAGGTGGGACCTGGTAGAGGGAATTAGGTCACCGAGGGCACGGACCTTGGAACAAGTTGGTGCTGGGTTCATGGAGGGAGTGGGCTCTTGTGAGAGTGGGTTGTGGCAGTGAGGCCACTCCACATGTTTGGCCTCTTTTGCACACAACCTTTGCCTATTCTGCTTCCTCACTATGTTACAGCACAGGTGAGGGACCCCACATGGAGTCCCCCAGTCATAGACTTTTAGCCTCCAAAGTTGTGAACTTTTTCCTCTATAAAGCACCTAGCCTCAACAACAGCCAAAATGTACTAACACAATAGATATCAGTAAATGTTGAATAAGTCCATGTTACAAATTGCCCCATCCCACCTGCTGCTGCTGGGAAAGAGCCCATTCCTTCATACCCTCTGTTTTCATTCCCAAACTAGAGAAACAGGAAGTTCCGAGGAGAACAGTAACAGGGCTCACAGCTTGGGACAGGAGGGTTGAAATGAAAGCATGAAATTCTCTGGAATTTTCCCAGCATCTTGAAGCCTTGCAGCTCCAGGGGTACCACTTTGACTTTCTGGATCATTCTAAAGCAGTCTCTCTACCTAATGCAGGAAATCGTATGAGGATGGACTGAAAGTAAATAGGCATTTGATTAGCCCAGTATTGAGCTATTTCAATGCGTTTCCCCCTCCTGAGGAGAGAGATTGCATATGCCCCAAAATAAAAGGAAAACTTGTATGAAAGCCCTGGTTATTCAGGGGGTGAGGGAAGGAAAAGACTAAAAATCTCTCCAAAAAGCCTTCAGCACTGTAACTAAATGTTAATGTTTAAAGATATCCCAGTATTTCAGGAAGCCGTTGGTAGTGCCACACTAAAGCTCATTCTAGTTTTAAAGAGAAATATTTGACTTGGAGGAGCAGACCCCATGCTGGCTCCAAGATAAACTTTCCTGGCTCTCTCAGGCCAATTTTAATGCTAAGAGCAGCTCCATCTGAGTAAAAGTTCATTTTTGAGAGCCAAGCTGTGAATTATGCTACAGGCTGAGCCGAGCAGTTGGTCTTTTGCTGATGCAGGAAGAAGCCTGGATGTGACACAGAAGAGAAGGGGGAGCCAGGGACACCCAAGGGGGATTATCACAGAGGGTTAGACTAACTAAATCGAGAGAAGTCTCCAGAGAGCAGAAGCTCCCACACACGCCACCTTCAAATGCTCCAGCACATGCAGGGGTTGATAAGAAGAAGAAGCTTGAATTGCTGCTTTCATCTGCCTGGAAGGACAGCAGTCAACCAAATAAAACTTTTTACTATTGGTTTAAGCCCAGGTGGGGAGGGAAGCATTGAAACCCCTGCCAATTCCTAATTATGCGGTGGAATCACAGACTGGGGACGCGAGGCAGAGCGAAATCCAGTTGTCCCTCTGGTTAGCCGTTTAAAGCCTGGCTGTTGCTTACCTGCCATGTGCAAGGCACAGTGGGGTGCCTGGGATAAAACAAGGAAGAAATGTTCCCGCCTTCAGGGGCTCATAATTGATTAGATATAGATATAGGTATAGATACAGATAGATATATACTAGAGATTGAACTCTGGGCCTTTGAACTGAGCTACACAGCTTAGCCTTCTTTCTTTCTTTGTTTCTTTAATTTTGTGACAGAGTTTCACTAACTCACTAAGTTACTCTTGCTGGGCTCCAACTTGGAATCCCCCTGCCTCAGCTTCCCAGAATGCTGAGATGCCAGGCATGTGCCACCACAGCCAGCTCTGATTGACATTTATGTGATACTATTGTATGATACGACTGAGGCCCTAACAGATTACTTAAAGACTGTAAGGGGCATTAAGGGCGAGCAGTGTCTCTGTGTAAGTGACAGAAGGGCGGCTTATCACATGAGAGGGCTACACCTGACGTGCAGTAAATGTTCCCTGGTTGATGCAGGGGAAAAGACATGCAAGGCCAAAGCCAGCACACAGACAGAGATCAGAAGGCTTGAAATTGTGACATCCTGAGTGGTTCCCATGTCTACAGAGAGTGGGACAGAGAGTCCCTGCTGAGGAATGCCACAGGTCAGGCTGCTAAGGCGGGTAGTTTACCCTTGGACCTGGGAGGAACCTTAAATACCACACAGAAGCATTTACCATTCACCTTTGTGCCAGTGGGAAGTCATTAAAGCTGTTCAAAGGTGACACGATCCAAAATGTACAGTACTTGAGAAAGATCACTTGGCTGCCGAGGGAGGACAGGAAAGACAAGGCAGAGCAGGACCCGTTTCCCAGGGTGCTAACACAAATGCCAGCGGTGGGTCCAAGCCACTCTCTCCTGGCTCCCATTTCTGGCCGGTCTCACAGTGCGAGTTCATTGATCAAGCGATTCCTGAGGACCCACTGTGTGCGCCCAGCACCATGCTGTCTGCTGAGCCCAGCTTCAGAGGGCTGCTTGTGCGAGTTTCATTCTGGCTTCAGTGACAATCCCCAAAATAGCTTGGAATCGACCATGGTGGGAGGTTTTGCCCCATGGAAACCTGCAAATGCTACAAACCCTTTCCAGGGAGCTGACATTAGTAAGCATTTTACCAGCCCAGTGCTTAAAAAGACCCAGTCTCAGCCCTCTGTGACAGCAATAGTAACTTGAAGAAAACACACTGCATGTGTGAAATGATACCAGGATCTTCGTTTAGTTTAGGATTCAGCACCCACTAAAGGTGAACGTTGTCAGGAAGTGCTGGGGGATGGGAGAGGAAAGAAAGGACCCTGGTGGGTGACAGTCTAGGTGGTCCTCACCACAGATTCAATCACTTTTATCAAAATGGGGTCAATCAGATAAGTCTCATTGGCATTATGTGTCATGACAATGATCTCCAACTATGGTCTCAGAGAAGTGACATCAAAACAAAGCACTCTACACAGAACCTCAGAGTTGTAGACTTAGAATCCAGCCCAAATCCCTTGCTTCATTTTGCACAAATCATAGAATCAGTTTCTAGTTGACTAGGAAAATGTCTCAAAACTATTGAGAGCAAGCTCATCCCAGTGGTGCATACCTATAATCCCAGCTACTCAAGAGGCTGAGGCAGGAGGATCGCAAGCTGGAGACCAGCCTGAGCAATCTAGCAAGACCCTGTCTCAGAATAAAGTCAAAGAGATTGGAAATGGTGTCCGTGGTAGAGCTATACCACCAGGCCTTTTATTTTGAGACAGTGTCTCTGTTTGTCACTAATTTGTCCAAGCTGGGTTCAAACTTGGGATCCTCCTGTCTCAGCCTCCCAGAGTTCTGGAATGACTGGCTCCTACCATATGTACATTTGTAAATGAATGTACCACCTCCACAACCTGCTGTTTTCTTCGTTCTGTGGGGAATATGTTTTGTGCAGTATTGTCTATGCCTACTACGGTCTTGCTATCTTTAGAACTCCTGGGAATGCTGGATGTCCAGGAAAGGCATGCCAGATACTCAGAATGTTGACTGCACAGAAATTTAATCAATCACAGATAAAAGCATCTCATCAGGAAATATCCATGCAGACTGTCTTCTGAGGCTCCTGAAAGAGCCTGGGCCATTGGTCCTGGGCTGAGTACCAAGAACTTGGGAGCAGGCTGGGAATGGCTGCTGAGAGCAGCACACGCAGTCAGAAAGTCCTGAAGGTCATCACCCAAGGACAATGACAGAATGGTGAACAGACAGCTCATGGTGTGAAGGTCTTTTCAGCCCCACACACCCTGAGCAGAGGATGAAAAAGGAACTAGACCAGGGGACGGAGGAAGCACAAGAGGGACTAGAATCAGAAGTGTCCCTGGCCACCGATATTCTCATTAAATACCTAGAAAAATGTCTGTTTATGTGTTAGTTTTTGAGACAGGGTCTTGCTGTGTAACCCAGGCTGGCCTCAAATTCTTAGCTATCTTCAGGCCCTGAATCTGGACCTCATGACCCAAGCAGTTTCCTAAAAAGATTTTTGGGGCTCAAATAGGATGTTCAACCATTTCTCTTGCCAAAACAAGAACAATTAAAAACATGTCAGCACAAGTTTATAAAATGATGACTCTTGGAATCCCAAAAGATAGAAAAAGCAAATTCTCAGGGCAAACCACGTTCGCTTTACTTGACTATATGTAAGCAATGCACAGAATGAGCTGTGGCAGCCCTGGCTTTATACACCACCCCCACTGAGTGTAGGACCTGGCTGCTGGGAGGAGGCATCAAGCCAGGCCAGACAGATGGGACAACCCAGTTCTGAGGGTACATGTTCTCCAGCTCATTCACGGTGGCTGAAGAGGAGGGACATTCTCATCATTTTATGCAGCAGTGGGAAGTGAGGCCTGTGCTTGTCCTTCCAGAATCCCTGAGGCCTCTGCCATTGACAGCACTTTGAGCCTGGTCCCGGCTGGCCATGGCACCTGCTTCTCACACCTGCTATCAGAAGGAAGAAGCCTGGCTTCCTTGCATTAAGTCAGACCCTCTTAGTCCTCTGTCCCTCATGTGTTAGAGCCATCAATTGAGAGGTAATCATTGGCTCAGTAAGTTCACAAAACATGACCTTGAGGTCTCAGAAGGCTCTGAAAGCTGCAGGTCTATGCCCGGCTGGTGCTTGAGTCTAAACTTGGATGCATGTTTGGCTCTCCTCCGTCTCAGAGAGAAATGGCACCCAGGCACAGGAACATGTAGACATGGTGTAGGTCTGCAGCCCTCGGTAAATATGGGACCCTACACATCACATCTGAAAGAGCCTCCTGGAGCACTTCATCAGGACTCATGGACAGGCTTCATCTCGCTCTTCTATCCCAGCCAAGCAGGAGCAGTTGCCTGGGTGCCAGCAAGGAACGAGGCTGGGCCTGGCCTCCAGCAGAGCAAAATGCTGAGATGGAATGTGCCACAGACTCTGGAAGAAGAAAAGTGGCACTCAGAGGGACTCAGGCAAACCCCCTTGCTATAGGCAGGGAAACTGAGACGGCAAAGGGACTCCTCTAGGACTTCCTCCTATGGACACACCACTCTGTCCAGCTGCTTCACCCACAGGACTTTCCAGACCTGGGATGCTCACCGGTGAGCCCCATCTTTCCCCTCATCAGAGTCACTCACAGCACTGTCTCTGTCCATCCCACCACCTTATTTGGATGGGCCTTGTCTCTGGGTCCTTGGTTTCTCATCAGCTCATCCACCTGCATCCTAAGGACCCCCGCCAGCCCTTCCCCCTCCAGTCCTTCCCTTCCAGCCCGTCTTCCCCCTGTAACTGGCTGAAAATTCAGAGAATCTGGGGTATTCTACCTGCTCCATGGGACCATCCCAAGGGCTTCTGCTTCTGGGACCTTCCACCCATCCCCTCCAGCCTGGGTCAGTGTAGCAGGTATTTTAGGTGACACACTTGTCCCTTTAACTCAGGCCTCTGTGTCTTTTCCTAGATGGGTGCATCCTACTTTTGCCCCTCTCTGTTCACGTTAAGGCACTTATCACACTCGTTTAGTATCTGAGTTATAGCTATGAGTCGGGTATTTCTTACCCAAAATACCAGGGGCTGAAACTGTTTCAGACTTGGGATTTTTTTTTCAGATTTTGGAATATTTTCATATGCATAAAAAGATGTCATAGGGATGCAATCCACATCTAAAAATGAAACTCACTTTTAAATTCATGATGCTTCACATACACCTTATATCCAGCCTGAAGACAAATGTTATATGATATTTTTAATAATTTTGTGCATGAAACAAAGTTTTTCATGGTGTGGAATTTTCCACTCGGGGGCCTCACATCAGCCCTCAAGAAGTATTGGATTTTGCAGTACATGGGGTTTCAGATTTTGGGATAGGGATGCTCAACCTATATTACTATATTTACCCACAATAACATTCATTAGAAAAGCCGGCTAATGTAGAGCACAAAATTAATATTCATGAAGCAAGAAAATGAGAGATACACTCCTGTGACTTTTTTGCATGTGGGGGCTTCATTAATGTAGGGAATTGCTGGCAGGGTTGTTAGACTCTGAAACAGAATTTTTAAAATAACAAATAAGTGCATGTTGGGGCCTTTCTGCCTTGTTTATGGAACACAAACGACACTTGCACCGTTGAGGTCCCCACGCTGTCCTCCCAGGGCTTCTCCACGTCTCCCCCACCCCAACTTCCCTGCCACTTGCTTCAAGCTGTGGTTTTCACATTTTGTGGATCAAGTGACTTCTTTCACCAACTCCAAAGGTAAAACAGCAGAAAGCCAAGTCTCTCTAGGCAAGTGAGCATAGCCTGCTCACAAGTCCCTTGCTGCTTTTGGCAGGCACTGACCTCCTCACCCTGCACCCCCAGGCTCTGCAAGTTCACTGGACGCCCCCATGGGCTCCTACGCAGGCTTCCCCCTCTGCTGTCCTTCCTCCAGCGCAAACCCCGCCTGACTGCGCAGCCCACTGTTCACACTTCTGTAATCTTACACCTCCTTTCCACTTGTCCTCCTGCTGCCATTAAGCCAAACTCCTCCTGCTGGCTCCGAGACATGGAGCCTGTGCCCACTGCTCCCTTTGAGTCACATCACTTCTGCTTCAGTGGGCTCCTGGGGACACATCACACTCTGCCCAGCTGTTTCACCCACAGGACTTTCTGGCCTGGGGTGCTCCTGCACCCCTCCTTTCTCCTGTTCACCTGCCCTGGTGTTCAGTCCACCTCCGGCTTCTTGGTTCCACTGGATTCCACTGCCCAGTCACCCCTTTCAAGCAGCAAAATCCACATTTACCCCAAATCCTCTCTCTCCTTGCACATCCAATCAATCACCTGTCTGGGACTGAACCCTATAAATAGACCTCGATCCCTTCATTCCCATCTCCCTCCTGTTCATCCCTGCCACAGCCTTCCTTAGAACTCTCCTATTGTATTGGTCACTTTTCTGTCACTGGAATAAAAGATCTGAAAACCACAGTTTAAAGCTGGAGAGGGTTATTTTGGCTCAGAGTTTCAGAGGATGTAGTTCCATGGCTGGTGGGTCTAAAGGCCAAACAGCATGGCTGAAGGACACAGCAGGAGACAGCTGCTCGTCCGACGGCAGCCAGGAAGCAGAGAGAAGGGAAAGACACAGGGACAAGAATTCCAAGCCCCACCCCAGTGACCACCTCTTCCAACCAGGCCCCACTTCCAAACACAGGAGACTGTTGGGGACTATTTTCAATCTAAGCCATAATACTAACATAACTCAAGGGTTCCTTGGAAAGCTCCCTGATGGGTCTCCCTGCCTTGCCAATAAACCTGGTTAAGAAGGACTGGGCCCGCCGCCCAGAAGAACGCAGACTCCTCCTGTGGTCATCTTTGCCTAAGCTTTGCAGTAGCAACGTGGCTTTGCATGATAGTCCATGCTCTTGGTGAAGAACCAAAGGCTCCTTGGCCTCTGGCCCCCACCTACCTTCCCCACTTCATCTCCTCCCACTCCTGAGGCTCTACCACCAGTTCAGCCACCACAGCCCAGGGCCACTTTCCCCCAGGGACATTTCTCTCTCAGCTCAGAGCAGGCTGACATTCTTCCAACAGCACCAGAAGGACAGACTTGGTTGGCAAATAGCCACCACAGTGCCAAGCCCGAGTGCCCCACCCCACCTACAGCAATTACCAGGTGACTTTCCAACGCAGCCACACTGTGAAACACCTCTGCCCTACCTCATCTGAGCTCCGCCCTTGTCCTCTGCCTGTCAGACTTTTCCCGAGCTCCTCAGGGTGTCCCCGTCCCTGTGGAGAGGCAGGGCCTCCTCAGCCTCCCGCGGGCTCTCTCACGTTCCCACAGACTTTCCTCTATGCTTTGACTCTCCGGCTCTTGCTTTATGTGACTCAGTACTCTCTCCTGCTCACCCAAGAGCAGCTCAGGAGAGGGAGCAGCAGCCCATTCACACACATAACGGATGCTCCATACATAAAGGCTTGTTGAACTTGACCTCTGTAGCACTTTAGCAAAGTCCTCCCTCCTCATTCAACACCTCTCATCCCCACAGTCCCGGCCTTTCTCACGTCTGGCACCTGCAGCAGGGCTTCCTTGGTATATTGCTAGTCACATATTAGGTGCTCAATGAGCACCCCTCCTAAGGCCAACACATAGGCACCTCCTGCCCCCCAAAATGAGGACATAACAGGCTCTCGGAGCTGAAATCAAAGCATCCAGCTGAGGCCAAGTAATTCAGGAAACGGCTGCCAAAAGCAGCTAAGCACACTCAACCTAGACACTGATGGAACTGGGCCGCTGCCCCAGCCAGGCCTCAAGAAGGAAAAGCCCCTCGCCCGCCCCTCTTCCACAGCCACAGCCCTCAGATCCCGAGTAAGACAGCCCAAAGCCCAGGCTCAGGATGGATAAAAGGGGATCAACCACACTCTGGTTTGCAGCCGCATGGTACTGGGTGTTCTTTAAAGAAGAGAGAAAACAGAATCAAAAGAATGTCTCTTCGCTTCGGGAAACAAGCACAAGCAAAATCACCCGGGCTGTCCTGTGGATTTCCTCTAAGAGGCCTCAGAAGGCAGCAAGGCGGAGTGGGGGGGCTCCTCTGCCTCTACCTGGGGCCAGGCAGCTCCAGGTCTTTCCTGGGCGATGCGAGGAGGGAGGAAAGAAGGAAGGAAGAAGCGGGGGAGGCAGGGGGAGGGCGCAGGACCAGCAGCTACTGCAGCCCGGTCCTCTGCCAAACGCTTCGCCCACATCCACTCCCTGAACCATGTAAATAGCCCTCTGAGCTTGGCGTTGTTCCTACTTTAGAGCAGGCAGAGCAGCAGCTGGGGAAATCCTTTGATTTGCCCAAGGGCAGTGGCTAGAGAGCAGCAGAACCTAACTGCAAGCCAAGATGCCTGTTTTTGATTCTGACTCCCTCCCAGGGGCACTGCCCTCCTTGATCTCCTCCTCCAGAGTTCCCCAAATCTCCAGGAGAAGCAAACCCTGCGTGAAATCCTGCCACTCTCCCTGCTTTCTGCTCGGCGAAGCGGGTCCATGCCCGTGTGGCTCCTCATCATGGGGGACTCTCCTCAGCACTGCATGCACACCAGCGCTTTGCACAAGGTCAGAGCTAAAGATGAGTGGTGGGTAGGGATTACAGACAGCACTGTTCACAGGCGCCCAAGGCACACAGAGCACTGGAATCACCACTTGTTCGGACATCAGCTCAGAATGGCACCTGCCATGACCAGGACCTCCTTGCCTCCTTAGTGTTGTCCCCACCCACCCACCCGCAGCACCTTCTCTCTATCTGGACACCTGCTTCCCTCAATAGTGGGGTCTGAACCAGGGCCCTTACACTGGGCTACACCCCAGCCTTCTCTGAGTCCGAGTCTCACTAAATTGCCAAGTTGCCCAAGATGGCTTCAATTTACAATCCTCCTACCTCAGCCTCTCAAAGTACTGAGATTCCAGGGTGCACTACCCCATTAGGCTTGACACACTTTTACTTCCTCCTTAGACTTTACCATAGTCTGGAATTGCTCTTACCTAGGCATTTCCTTGTTTAGTATCAAACACACATGCACACACACACGCACATACACACATGCAAACTCCAGCTACCACCAAGGCAAAGCTGGCTGTCCAGAAGTTCGGTGGATCAGCCCAGAGCTATATATTGACTTATTCCACAGGTCAAAACTCCTTCCCCTGCCATGAGTGTAACTATTTGACTCCACCTACACATAGAATTTGATGCTCCAGCTGAGGAAACCTTAAACATGTTTAGAAATAGTACGTTGCCTGGATGACTGTGGGTGGGTGGCTATTGCTGTGTGACAGCTTTGTGGTGGAGCTGAATGACTGTGGTACCTGATCAAAAGATGTCACATCAGGGGTTCTCACATGGCATCAGACTGGGAATTGAGCTCAAACTCCCCAGGGCCAGTGTTTTGTGAATAAGTAGTGGGTGTTGGCATAGTGGTGACCCCTCTACCTGACACATCTACCTGCCACTCAATTTATCTACCCTAGGATACACTTAAAGTTTTTGCTTTATGGGAAGCTAATCTCCTGCTGGATATGGAACACCTACCTCTAAGCAATTCCTGCAGAAGCCTAAAGCAGCAACCGCGGCTCCATAGAGCTACCACAAAACAGGGCAGGGAAACCTACCTAACAGCAGCTTGACAAGGAAGCCAGGCTCTGGTCCACATGGAAGAAGGCCCTGTCCTCATTTTCCAAGTACTAGCTGTGGCCAGATATTTGGCTTTAGGTTAAGAGCAGTGTTTGAAAGTACAGTTCCTGAGGAAGTTGTCCAAAATGCAGGTTCCAGAGTCCTAAACTCCTGATTCTGATATTTTTATAACCTTGAACTCTTCCCTTCCTTGCTAGATTCCAGGAGAAAGGGAAATTTGATCAGTCTCTGCCTTCTTGGGAAATAGCACCACCTAAAAGCAGTCACCACTCATTGCTGTGGACAAAGAATTGACCCTGGTGACTTGGAGCTTGCTTATACAAATAATGTCCAGCCCAAGAACACTTGAAAAGCCCTGGGAGGGTATATTTAGAGGACTCAGAGAGCTGTCACTCACCTCCTCTGGGAGGAAATCATCATTCAGCTACCACCCACAACCACCATCTTAGTCGCTTTTCTCCTCTCTGAGACATGACACCCGCAATTTGAAGATGGAGAGGTCTATTTTAGCGCACAATTTGTAGAGGTTTCGGTCCACAGTTAGCCAGCTTCAAGGTAGAACAGCGCAGCAGAGGGGCATCACAGAGGAGAAGAGCTCACACGTAGGAAGGGCAAAGGAAGCAGAAAGAGGATGGGCGTAGGGGCAGGGGAGGAAGATTCACTTTTGTAGACCACACCCCCAGTGACCCAGCTCCTTCAACCTGGCTCTACTTCTCAACATCACCTTTAGCTATCAGTGGGCTATAAACTCTCAAGGGGCTAATCCACTGGTGAGCATCACGTTTCCATGATCCAATCACCTCCCCAAGACCAACCTATGGGCGCATGGAGCTTTAGGGGGACACCTAGATAGAAACCACAGCAGTCATCCAGGCAACACGCTCCTTCTGAACATGCCGCTACAGCTCCCAAACCCATATGTGGATGGGGTTAAACAGTTACACCCAGTGGAGAAATCAGATCAGGACGGTAGCTATTACTCCTGTCACTTATCTTGAGGGCTGGGTAGGATAAATGCCTCAGAATGGTATTTGGAAAGACCTCCTTCAGCCTCTGTTCCCTTCTGAAAGCCAAAAGCCTTGGTTTAGATGGAAATAATCCCCAATACAAGGTCTCCAGTTCTAAATGTAACCATATGCCTGCCTTCTGATCCTCCATTTCATCCAGTTATTTCCCTTCTGCAGAGGAAGCCAGGCTGTTCAGTTTAAGTACGAAGTCACTCCTGGCATTGTTGTACATGAAGTACCATGGTAATTCACCATAGATGCTGAAGAAATCACCAATTGCGATCATCCCTACCAAAATCTACAAGGACCCAGAACACTAACCCTTTGAAACTAGCCAAAACTGATCACAGGTGATGCGATGTCATAGCTCAACCCCACAGCATGGACACTGTCTCATGGATACGGATTCGTAGCAACTTATGTTTATCCGTACCCTGGCTCTACGTCCCTGCTATTGTCTGGATCTGAAATGCCCCCAAAGACTCACGTGTTGAAGGCTTGTTCCCCAGCTCAGGGCACTACTGGGAAGTGTTAGTACCTTTCAAGGGTAGGTTATTGAGTACATATCCCTGAAGGGGACATTGGGCCCCAGGGCCCTTCATCTTTCTCCCTTTACTTCCAGGATCCTAAGAGATGAACAGGTCTTTTGCGCCATGTTCTCTTGACTGATGTGTTGTGCTCGCACAGACCCAAAGCAGCCAAGCCAAGTAGCCATGGGCTGACACCTCTGAAACCATGAACCGAAAGAAACCTTTCCTCCAAAAAAGTTGATTTTTCTCCAATATTTTGTCACAGTGATGGAAAGTTGACTTAAGAGTCTCCTACTACCTCATGATCCCAGATGTATCCACCTCATGCATAAGCTATAGCCTGAGGATGTGACACAAGCTCCTCATTCTTACCAAGAATCTGATGACTTACCATTGTCCCTCACTCTTTCAAACTCAACAATTGCATTCAAGTTTGGCTATTGATGTCAAGTCACTGTTAAATTTGGATGTACTATGTCCTTCCCACTGCAAAATAGAAGAGACCTGGAGAACTCATACAACTATTTCTTAAAAATTAATCCAAGCAGAAAAAAATCATTTCCCCTATAAAATATGCAAAATTAAGCAAATTATACCAACACAACACTTTATTTTTTCATTGCCTCAGAGCTCTGAGGCATCATCGGAATGACATTACATTTCAAACCTGCACTCCTCTCTCTGAGCACACAAGCTATTTATCCGGTTTCCCCAATTGCCAACCACAGCAGTATCACGCACCTGGCATTTCTGCTCTTTTGTGTTTTCACCTTGGCAGCCAAGAACTCTGGCCTTCCCTCCCTGCTCCCCACTAAAGAACACTTTCTTGAATGTAAATTGACAACCCAGTTCAGTCCAATCTGCAGGCATTATGTTTCCATTCAGCAAATTTATATCTCTCAGTCCACAATTAAGAAGGAAACACAGTCCATGTACTCCCTGTGTGTTCCTGCAGGAAGAAAAATATTGATAGCTGGCTTAAAAATGAAAACTCCCAGCAAGCTAAAATGCAAACTTCAGATCACAAATAAAGAATTGCCCTTCCTTAAGGAATTTCCTCCCTGGTCATGTGAGCCTTCTCCCCGCCCCTTGTGTCAGAACCTCCCCAGGGGGAACATGAGGAGAGAAATAAGCAATTGCTACCATTTAGTTGCAAACATGGGCCCTAATTTCGAGATACTACCTAACTGAATAGGCCACTAGCATCCATGTGCTTACCCGGAGGCTCATCTCCATCAATAGCTCCTTTGTCTGGGCTTTTACAAACCCTACCGCCAAAGGTCATTACCATTGGCAGATGTGAACAATAGCCATCCCAGCTGGTGTTTCTCTGCACTAACCAAGCTGCCAGTTCCTCAGGTTTAGGAGAAGTGACTGAGTGACATCTCCCTGGCCAGAAATCAGCCCAGCCTCCTCTTCCAGCCCTCCCCTGCCCCCACTCCCGTGTCAGGGTCTTGTTCCAAGTGTTTTTGGTTACTGTGGCATGTTGCCTGTGAATGTTAAATATTCAGCAATCTTTGGGCTCCTGAGTGCTTTTGTGCAAAGAGGTTGGCTTTGAGAAAAGAACAAGCTGATCTGAACGAAAGGGAGCAACACAGCAAGCAAGCAGAGTCAACAGTTTGAAAGAAGTGAAAAAGAAAGAAGGCTGCCTATTCAGCAAGACATGTGCTCTGCAGACCCAGCGCAGCCCGGGAAGAGCTAGGTGCCTCGCTATAGACAACTGGATGGTCACAAGCAGGGCAGACTGTGTGAGCTCTGGACCCGGTCTGCTAGGAAATCAATGTCTCAGGGCCTTGGACAAATCTGAACTTGTCAGGGTCTTGGTGTCCCCTACAACAGAGGAAGTTGGGCCAACATTACAGGGCTGTTCATGAAGAGTAAACGAAATAAGGCATGTGCTAGGCCAATAAATGTGAGCTCTGATGAGGAACCAGAGCACACTGCTAAAGGAGCCCTGGAAGTTATCAAATGTGGGGCTTCAGCTGCAGATAGGTGTTTAAAATGTAGACATTTAAAAAGGGTTTATGTAGCCAGTGTGCTGGCATATGCCTGTAATCCCAGCATTCTGAGAGGCTGACAGGAGGACCACAAGTTCTAGCCTACCCTGGGCAACTCAGCAACTTAGTGAGACCCTGACTTTTACACAGTGGAGTACTATAATAAAGAAAGAAAGATAAATTTGAGGTATTTATAGGAAAATGGATGCACCTTAAGACCATAACATTAAGTGAAATAACTCAGACACCCAAACTTAAATATCGCATGGTTTCCTTTACCCAAATTATAAATAAAGAGCAACATAAAATATAGATACTAAAAAGTAGGAAGATAGATCTTTCTCAAATAGGAAAAGGGATCGAGAGATGGAGGGATGGGGGTGGAGAGGCAGGGAAGGGGATGGAAACAGGAACTGCCATGTGTTATGTGCATGTACCAGCTCCACAGGGGAATGTAAACATTATGTACTGCAAACACGAAGTAATAAAAATAAACAGTAAAGGTAGGCTGGGAGCAGGGCTCAGGGCAAAGGCCTTGGATTCATCCTAAGTACTATGAAAGTAAGAAAAGAAAGGAAAGAAAGAAAGAGAGAAAGAAAGGTGAAAAAAGGTTATATGTGCATGTGTTTTATATACACACATGTTGTACATGCACATATATACACACGGCTGATATCCCTCGAGCTAAGCAATGACTCCCAAAATAATCAAAATATTACCTACTATGTGCCAAGCACCGTTCGTGACACTTTATCCACACTCCTTTCATCTTCAAAACAGTGCCTAGGTAGTGACAAGAATTCCATTTCACAGATGGGCAAGCAGCTGCAGAAAGTAGTAACTTCCTGTGGACGTAGTAGTTCACAAAAGATCACAGGCACCAACTTCCGGGCTGCGGGAACTGAACCACTCACCGGCTCTGACCACCACACTGCAGGGCCTCTCTGTTGCAGGGAGGAAAAGCAGCTGCATGCCAAGTGCAAAAGAGAGGTGGCCACGCGCACCGACCTGACCTCCTATTTCCCAGATGCCCAATGTACAGGAGAGCTGAAGTTCAGAGAGAGGTGGGCTTCTGTTTGTTTGCGTTGCCAACCAGTGCTGGCTGGGACTGAGATTCAGCAGAACTACCCAGATCTCTGTGCTCCCAGTGAGTCCCCTCCCCTGTGTGGCCGCCTCACCGCCCAAAAGGCTCCCGGTTCCAGGCGTGACCTCGTGCAAGACCGGGAGACGGTAAATGCCCGCATGAGCAGCACGGGCGTTCTCGGGGCACAGCCGCAGGCGCCAGGTCTAATGGACTTAATTTTACCTACGTTGCTCCTCCCAGTGGTGGCTAATCCCTGCAGCCTAGAGGCTGAGAACCTGGCTGCTGGCATCTCTGCAGCAGCTTCTCTGAGCTTGTTCATCATTAATTTTATAAAGACCTTGGCTCCCAGGCTTCATTCCATGTGCCTGATTCAGGTGAGCTCATGACAACAGGTATTGCCAAAGTTCAACCCAGGGGAAGACGCAATCACTCATATGCATGTGTATGCCTGTGTGTGTGTGTGTGTGTGTGTGTGTGTGTGTGTGTGAGAGAGAGAGAGAGAGAGAGAGAGAGAGATTGGGACTCCCACATACAAACAAGTTTAACATGGGCTCTCTCCTGCTTTGGACCTTGGGTGACCTGAAATGGTCCTTCCTTTATTCAGTAATATGCTCAATTCATTGCGTTTGTGTGTGTCCAGACACTGAAGATAAAGATACCACTCAGAAGCTTGGTCTGTCGTCAAGGAACTCATCATTATATGGGAAATCGCCGCGTGCACATGACAGTGGGGGAGATCCGTGCTGTGAGAGCCATTAGCGCAGCTGTTACTAGAGGGAGCCTGTCACTCAGTCACAGGAGGTCCAGGCCGACTTCTGGAAGCCATCAAAATCCCAGAACCCAGCACAGAGCCTGTATTATCACTCAACAAATATTTATGGGTTAAAGAGTGCCTTCTACACTGACTCCTTAAAGACAAGATTAAGAATTAGCCAGGCCAACAGGGATGAACTGTATCTGTATCCAAACCTTTTTGCCTACATCAAGTAGCTGGAACAAACAAGGGTTTGTTTTTCATGACTAGTAAGCCCAGAGATGCCTCATGGGACTGGTCCAGCATCGTAGACACGTCAGGCATGGCATCTTCATTATTCTCTTGATCTTTCCCTCATGGTTACAGAACAGTTCTTATAGCTCCAGCCATCACATTCACCTCCAAAGGCAAAGCTGGTTACCCCCAGCTGTGAAAGAAACCCAAAGAAGTAAGGATTTGGCTTTTAGGCTCCATGTTGAAGGCAAGCAAGGAAGAAGGAAGTTGGGAAGATGGGCTTCAAGTCAAGCCGACTCACAGAGCCTGCCCCAGTCTTCCCAAGCTTATTTGTCTCCAGTGCTTCCTAGTGTCACTCACTATCTGTTCACTGGTCTGACAACAACCACAGCTTGTCTTGGTGTTGGGTTCTGGGTGAGGCCTGGAGTCCCCACTGTCCTGTACAGTGCTGGAGATAGGAAGAGAATGAGCCAAGAGCTTTTTCTAGAGAAATCTTTTACTCCTCTTCCTGGGGCTTTTACCATATATCCACCTCCAATTACCCAAGCCCTACATAGTCTTTTTATTTTAAATGTTTAAAAATTGTAATTGTTGTGAAATACACATGACATAAAATGAAGCCTCTTCACCCTGTTTAGGTCGGCATTTCATTAGCGTTAAGGATGTTCAGCCGTACAACTGACCTCCAGGATCTTTTTCACATTACAGCTCTGCACCCATTAGCAACTCCTCCTGCTCTGCACCCACACGCCGGCAATCACCATCCTCCTTGTCTTTCTGTGAATTTGACTGCCCTAACTCTCGCAGAAGTGGAATCATGCAGTATTTATCCTTTCATCACTGGCTTCCTTTACTTAGTACAATGTCCTCAAGGTTTGCCCATGTCATAGCGTATGTCAGTTTCTTCTCTAAGGCTGAAAGATCTTTCACTGTATGGATACACCACTTGTGCCTATCCATTCATACACACTAATCAAGTCCTACTTTTTGTTTTTGTGTTTTTGTTTTGATGTTGCTACTACTGGGGATTGAACTGATGGCCTTTGCAAGAAGCTACATCCCCAGCCCCCTTTCTTTTTTATTTTGCAATAGGGTCTTGCTAAGTCTCTAAATTGTGAAGGCTGGGATCCAATTTTCAGTCCTTCTGCATCAGCCCCCAGCATGTTAGGATCACAGGCATGCACCACCATGCCTAAATATTGTTTAATGCTCAACCAAAAAAAAAAAATGCCTTCCTCGTGATGACCAGAATAATCTAGCACTCAGGAACTCTTCTCAGTGGGCTCACTGCCTCTGTCAGAAATAAATAAACATCTATTTGCTTCAGATGCTGACTTTCTGCATTTTCTGTCAGTCAAAGCCAAACCCCTTCTTTATTAATACCTCATTTGTCAAATGGTCACACTGCCAGGAGCTGGTCAACAGCATGGGTATTCATTCGCTAGGGCTGTCGCAGCAAACTACTGCACTCCAGATTCAGTGGCCGAAACATAAAGGTACTGTCTCGCACTATGGAGGTTGACATGCCACATGAAGAAGCAGGCAGGTCTGGTTTCTTCTGAGACCTCTCTCCTAGGCTTGCAGATGGTTGTGCCCTTGTGAGAGCTTCCCGTGCTCCTGCCTAGATGGGTCCACGCTGTTGGCATCTCCGTGTCCACATCTCTTCTCCTCACAGGGACGCCATCAGACTGGAGGAGAGCCCACCCCCACGGCTCCACTTTTAACTTTTTTTTGTTTTTTGGCGGTACTGGGGATCGAACTTCCACTTTTAACTTTATCATCTCTTCAAAGGCTGTGTACCTCCAAATGCAGTCACATTCTGAGGTCATGGGGTTAGGACTTGGTATGAATTTTGGGGAAAGGGGCACAATTCGGTCCATAACACTATGTCACTGTGTGGCCACAGGGTCACTATAATGCTCCCATACCATGAAGAAATGCAAGCCACTCCAGTCCCCTGAGGCAGCCTGATTCTAACTTTCTCCCCAGTATCCCCAAACCCTATACTGTCCTGCAATCAGAGTTAATGCTGAACTGGGCACAATGGAGCATGCCTGTCATCTCAGCTCCTCGAGAGGCTGAAGCAAGAGAACTCCACATTCAAGACCAGCCTAGGCAACCGAGCAAGCTCCTATCTCAAAATAAAAAGGGCCAAGGGTGTAGCTTGGGCAGTCCCCAGCACAGAATGCACCCTGAAAAAGTTAACGTTGGACTAGCTACTCAATATTTTTAATGACCTGTTTTGTTTCTATCATAAAATTGTTGCAATCATGAATTAAGATAATACCTATACAATATTTAATAGTGCCTGGAACTAGTACATAGTCAATTTTTGTTCCAATCACATTATAATATCATTGAACATTTAAAAAGCATGCACTAGGAACCACTTAGAAAAAGAATTGATAGTGTTTTCTGAACAAATATTCTCTCCAAACACTATTTAAACCAGCTCTTAGGTCAATGTCCTAAGCCCCCTGAGTAAATTTGAGACACTGGGAGTGTGCAGAGTCTTCTGGCTGGTGGGGTTTCAGACAGGTAGCGAGGAGATCTTGGGTAGGGGTACATAGCCAGATTGGTCCCCAGACCCAAAGGCTATGCTCCTGCATGAGGCAAACATGAGTCTCCAAATACCACTGGTCCAGCGTGGCCTTTGTCTACACATAGGGAGGGAAATGGGAAAAGTTAAGCTGGGCATGGCAGTACACACCTGCAATCCCGGCACTGAAGAAACTGAGGCAGGAGCATCACCACAGATTTGAGGCCAGCCTGAGCTACATAATGAGGACCTGTCTCAGAAAAAAAAAAAAAAACCAAAAGACTAAACTGAGAAATGATTTAGGACTCACCTATTTTGTTTCCACTTTATAAATGGAAAACAAACCAGTTAGTGGTTTGGGTTTTTGTGTTTTTATAAGTGAGAATTTTTTCTGACCTCTCTCCCAGGCCGTCTGCACACATAGCACAGTGCCCAACATTTAACAGCATTCATCAGCTACACTAATCCCACTCGCTTGTTTGCCTAAGTCATGCCAAAACTCTTGGCTTGGCTCAGGGTTCACTCCTGGCCGGTGACTTTGATGTCCTCCCTATCCCCAGCTCTCAGCAAAAGGATTCAGCCTGTGTGTCCAAAAAAAGACCTTGCACTCCAACTGGAACCTGCCCAAACTCATCTTTGCTGATACTGTGACTTTCAAACTCTTCGCTCTCTCCCTCTGTGCTGCTGATTAAAATTTTAAAATTCCCTCAGGAGGTGAGTCAAATCAGTAGGAGGAGACGTGTTACAGAAATGACCAGGAGGCTGTGGTCAGTAGGGCTGACCAACAAAAACACTACTGTGCCAGCAAAGGCCTGAGCCTGGCCTTGGTGTAAGAAGATCGGAGACCTGAGGACCTGGGGAGCCCTGGTCTGCCCTGTATAGTGGTGCGGGGAACCACACTGGCTGATAAAAGAGCAGGGAGCCTGGCTTGATCTAGTAAGCGGCAGGTTGCACCACAGAATGGTGGGCGATGGGACTGGAGAAGGTGGGGTGCGGTGAGAGGGGCAGGCTGAAGGACAATCAGGTTGGATATCACAGTACTCAGCAGAGGGGGACAGACCTGGGCCTAAGCTGGGTGACAGTGGGAAGGAACACTGCTGGGAATCTGCAAAGGAGAATCAGCGGGAAGGAAGGACATTGGTGATTTTCTGCATGTGTAGAGTGGAGATGCCAGATTCCAACACTGTTTCAAGGGATGAACAGAGCGCCAGCGCTGGAATCCAGACACTCAGAAAACCACCTAAAGCAAAAGCCAAAGGCCGCCGTTCCAGAAAAGGAGCAGAAGCCACAGGGTGGTGCACATGTGTAATCCCAGCATTCCAGGAGGCTGAGGCTGGAGGGTCATAAGATCAAGCCCAACCTGGCCAAATGAATGACAGCCTGTCTCAGAATAAACATTTTTTAAAAGGGCTTGGGGTGTAACTCCGTGCGAAGGTCCAGAGTTCAGTCCCCAGTGCAAAAAGGGGAGAAAAAGGCAGAGAAGCTCTCTGAACTCACAGTAATGGGAAATAGTCTATTCTGTAAATCTGAAGCAGCAAATGCTGCTAGCCCAACCCCAGAGGTAAGACCAGCTTGTGAGATGATGGAACAAGAGTGGAAAAACATGGCCAAAATGCCCCTTAAAGTGAGCAGGATGCTGGAGCTAGCTCTTACCAGAAAATGTGCAGAGATTATTAAACATTAAATTAGGGACCGGGTGTAGATTCAAGGGTACAGCATTTACCTAGCATTAGTGAGGCCCTGGGTTCCACTCCCAGCACAGCAGAAAGAGAAATATAAACAAATAAAAACCTTTAACTTAAACTTAAAATTCAATAAACTATATTAAAAAGCCAAGGTGATAAATATTTAAACCTTGTCCCTTCCTAATTATTTTACCATTATCACCACCTATGCTTTTGAGGTTACTTATATCTTCAGGGTCCGTACTTTGCAAGCACTGCTTTGCAGGGCATATATTTCAGTCCTCGTCCCTTCCCAACTCTGTGTGTCATGATATCACACGAGGAGTTTGCATTCTGCCATCCCAGGATGATTTATACAGTTGAAACCGGCAAATGCCACTTACCAGCTCTCCCAAGCCAGGGCTCCATGAGCAGCTTCCTGCCATGGCAAAAGCAGGGCAGAAGTTGGACATTCTTCCATCAATGGGGGCCTGGCCTGGGCATCACTTGCTTTCCTACCTGAGTACCCAGTTCTTAGAAGACTCATCCATTTCTGCCTTATAACCTCTGTCTTCCAAGGTGCCAGGCTCCGGGTGAGAACAGGACATTTTTAAGTAGGCTACATTCAAGTCTCTGGGGTCTTTAAGATCTGCCAACCCTCTCCAAGTCTTGCCTTTGAAGTTGAAAGAATTTTCCTGTGGGCAGCAGTACATTTCCTGCTGCCAGCCAGGCTCTTCAAAGCCTGGAGCGCCTGGGTTACATAAGCTCCCAGAGACACGGTCAGAGTATGCCCACGGAGGGGCACCCCCACCCTACCTCTGTGCCTCCTCAGCTCAGCTCCTGCCAGATGTTTCCCCCTAAGACATCTGGTTAAATGTAGTGGAAGGAAGGCCCAGGGAAGTCATCCAAGGGGTGCTCAGTAGGGCTCTTTACAGGGCGGATGGTGGTGTTCCAGCCTCCCCAAAGGGCCCTGAAATCCAAGCCCCGCGCTCCAGCTCGTACCACCACCCTCTCCACTCGGGCTACTTGCCTTTCACCTCAGCGGGCCCCGCGGCTGGTGAGCCTAGCTCCCTGCCTCTGGTTTGACGCCCTCTGCTCCACTCAAAAGAGATCATTTTCTTTAGCATTGAGATGGTCCTAGGCCACTGACCTCAGCCCACACTCCAAGCTCGCGCTCCATCTCTAGGCCCCAGCTCTGCGCTCCCTCCCAGCCTGCCCTCTCCCTGCCTCCCCTGCGCCCCGCCTACCGTCCTTCCCCTGGCTCCCTGAGACCTCCTCCCCCTGCACCGCGTTCTCCACAAAGCCCCTGCCACCCAGTGAGCAGTCTGGCCTGTGGCTCCATCCTCAGGGCTCAGTGCAAGTCACATCTTCCCCCAAGACAAGGTGAGCACCTCTTTTCCAGACCCTCTGCCCCCAGCATCCCGAACCTCCTGTCGCTGGGGTACTTAGCACGCAGTACTGCTGCATTAGCCTGTCCTGCTGCAGCCCACCCCAAGTCCTGTACCCCACAGCAGGAGCTGTGCCTTTTCCACAGGGAGACCTTACAAACAGCATTTGGCTTGGCATGGTTCACAGTGAGCGCTCAGCCTCCGTCATTTGAATGAATAGATGATGACCTCAGAGGCTCAGCGTGTTGGCACTCATAGTGTGTGGTCTCTGAGGAACAGAGCACAGCGCGTTAGGAACACAAGCTCCAGAGGACAAGCCCTGCGACGCATTCCAGCCACACCACCTTCTTACTGTGGCCTGGGGGCTTTTGCCAACTTGAATGCTTCAGTTGTTTCAACCTCACAATGGCGCTAGGAGAGACACACCACTGCATTTGCTGTTATTATTGCTACTACTAGGTCCTATGATTACTTTTTAAGAAAATAGAAGAGTAAAAAAAAAAAAAGAAGAAGAAGAGGAAGTGGTGTAGGCAGAGAGAAGTTAATATAACTTGGCACATGTCAAACATCCTAATTTAAAAGCCCTAAATCCTAACTGCCCCCCCAGTCAGACAGATTTGAGAACATTTCAGATTTTTTCATTAAGGATGCTCTCAAGTCTAGACAAACATCTCCCAAAGTCAAAGAACTCTAACATGTGAAACCCCTCTGTCCTCAGGCGTTTCAGATGAGGGGTACTCAGCGTGAACACGGGAACATCAAGGTGTGAAGCCTCAGTCAGACACCAAGCTACACTGCAGATCAGAAGCTTACCATAAAGCCACAAGCATCGTGTGTACTGGAGAACTGAGCCTCCCCCAGACGACAGCACTGGGATCCCCAAAACTCATCAGTGCCTCACCTTGCTCACTAGAGCATCCAGTCTGATGCTTCTTTTGCCCTCATCAAGAACAGTTTTCTACCTATGGGGAGGGTCCCTTTACCTAAGGGGACACCTTGGGGTGACCATTAAGTGACCGCTGATATAAGAAGCCTGGGAAAAGCGAACTTCACATCTCTGCAACTGATTTGCTCATCTGTAAAACAGATTTCCTTATCTGTAGATTGGTTTCAACCCCCGGTACCACAGAAACAAAAGAAAGAAAGAAAACAATTAGTAAAGTGGAAGCAATAAAAGAAAGCCAGAGGTAGAGAGATGGTTGTGTGTGGGGAGAAAGTGATCTCACTGCGATTCAGACTCCAGCCTGTATCCCACTCCCTTTTCTCCTCCACGTTGCCTGGACCTTAGCACGAAGGCCATCTGTAGGTCCTTTGCTGTGTACAAGTAACACCCAGGATTGCCAAAAGTAGATCTACCATATAACTATTTTGGCCTCGACAGTGCTCTGAAAACAGAACTCCAAAGCAACAACAACCACACACACACACACACACACACACACACACACACACACACACCAAGGCATTATTTATAAATGGAAAAGAATTTCTTGATGAAGATCAAGTCATACTGATTCTACATAGGGTTTTATTTGTAATGCAGAACCATTAGTTGCTTGTTTTATAGAGTCTGAATTACTAGAAAAGCTATGACAGGGCAGATAAGGATGGAGTTGGCAGCCCTGATTTCACCAGGCAAGGCTGAATATTTGCATTTCTGGGCTTTTGTATGCTTAAGTTCACAAACTAAAGTCATCATCAACAAGCCTTTTACATCCGAATAGATTACAATGTGTTTATAGGTCTGAGTCCTTCCAAGACCTAGTTAACTGGGCTCACCCACAGCAGCAGGAGCGGCCTCACTATCCTGCTTTCACACAGGAAGCACTCCATCCGGAGAAGTGAGGGGCTGGATCCAGGCCCGGGCCTGACGGTAATCATCACTGTCCTCAGCATCGTTATCACTGTCGCTAATTTTTAACATGCTGGGAGGGCATTCCAACAAGCTGTCCTAGTCCTCTAGGAGCTCAGAGATTAATAGACCTCTGATGTAGCCATTTCTCAAAGAGCTAAGTAGGTAATAAAACGTAAATATTTATGGAAAGTACTCTCCTTACCTCGGACCTCATTCTTTATTAGAAGGAGTCAAAGATACAGATCCAAGACCAGAGGGGTGGTCGCCTCTCTGCTGGGTATCTCAATTTCCTCATCAGTAGTAGGGCCATGTCACCTGGCCGTGCCTCTTCCTAAGAGGAATCTGGGGATATTATTAAACCCCCCAACCCTTATACTACAGGTCTAAGGCAGTGGTGGCAAACCTATGGCCCATGTGCCACAGCTGGCTGATTATGTCATTGAAAGCTCTAGAAGGTTCGCCATCACCATCACCGGTCTAGGGTGAGCCCAGGACCAGAGTCCATGGGAGATGCTATTTTAACTGAGGATGCAGTAAAGGACAAGACAAAAGCTTTGGGGCTGGATGTATTCAAGTTATTGCCATTGTTCACTGTGGCCCTCACAGCTGCTAACCCAGAAACATGGCTTATTTTTAGATATTTTGACAAACCCACAGCCTGAGGGATCATTTCTTTGCCGAGGTACAATAGAAGTGAACTTAAACTTTGAGTGGATGAACTTGGCACTTATGGAAGGCATGATGAGGTGATGTTTTCTACAAGGCCCCTCCACCCAACGGTAGTCAGGAGGGCATAGAGACGAGGAACAGCTCAAGCCAAACTGCATGGGCTTTGAGAGACCTTGGATAAGTTACTTATCTTCCTTGGATCTCAGGTTTCTCGTTTGGAAAGTGCAAATAAATAATTGTGGCTGAACCTGGAAATCATTATGCTAAGTAAAAGACCAGATACAAAAGGTCACATATTTATTGTATGATTCTATTTGTGAGAAATGCCTGGAGTAGGCAAGTCTACAGAGACACAGAGCAGATGAGTGGTTACTGGAGGGTGAGGGGAGAGGGGAACTGACTGCTGAGTGGGTAGGGGTTTCGTTGGGTGATGACTACTTTCTGGGAATATGTGGTGGTGATAGTTGCGTGATGTGGTAAATATACCAAACACCACTAAATTGGATATTTTAAAGTGGTTGAAATGATGCATTGGGCCAGGGATATAGTTCAATGGCACAGCTTCTGCCTGGCAAGCACCAGGTCCTGAGTTCAATTCCCAATACCAAAAAAAAAGAAAAAAGAAAGAGAGAAAAAGAAATGATACATTTTCTATTATGTGTATTTTACCACAATTTTTAAAACACAATTAACAGCAATTTGCCTCCACCTTCCCCCTGCAGCTGGGAGTGAGTCACAGCCTGTCAGTGACAAGTGGGGTCCAGCAGGACAGGAAGAAGCCAGTGCCTTTGCCACCTCATTACCTTAGAGCCAGACTGATTGCCTGGATGCCAATGTGAAACCCTCCTGCCAAAAGCAAATTTTCCCCATGTGCTTGCTTTGCCTTATTCATTTGTTCATTTAATCTTCTCAGTTGTCATGGAGGAAACTGAGGCTCAGGTTATCCCAGAGTCTTGTAGTGATCTGGTCAGATTTGAATTCAATTCAGTCTGAGTCTAAAACCTAGGCACTTTCTATATAAATTAAGCATCACTTGTCCAAAATGCTTAGAGACAAAAATGTTTCAGATTTCAGATGCTGTTGGATTTTGGAATATTTATATATACAAATGAAGTATCCTGGGAGAGGGAACTCAAGTCTAACCACAGAATTTGTCTATGTTTCATATACACATAACCTGAAGTGGAAAGTTCCACTTAAGGCATTATGTTCTCAAAAAGTTTTAGATTTAGGATTTTGGATTTTTGGACCAAGGATGTTCAATCTGTATTATACTATTTCCCAAGAGTAAAAATTTGAAATTTTATAATTATGCATACACTTCATAATATACCTCATAAGTGCATTTTTTATGCTTTCTAAAATCTTTCAAATTCCTTACCATTATTCTTATACTAACTCTTTGGGCCAGATGTTATCTTCATTTTACAAATGAAGCAAAGTTTTGCCCGAAGCAAAGCACTGTACCTCCTTCATTCTGACCAGTTCTCAGGCAGACCAGTTATATTACAAACAGAATTTGGGTAGGTCCTGGGAACACATTCCAGTCATGGATGTGAGAAAAGAAAGATTTTGTTTCAGCTTTTCTTTGCTTTTCTAAACCCTACGTTGCTAACCAAATACTTTCCCATTAAATATGGAAATCCTGGTCTCTAACTGAACTACTGTCCATCAGCTCAGTTAAATACAGGTTTCTCTCCTTAGAAAAGATCCAGGAGACAAAGTGTGCTTAACCTGAGGCCTCTAGCATCTGAAAGTGAGATGAAACAAAGGCAATAGACAAGAAATTCACAGGAAAATAATGTACTAAGACTTTGTTCATTAAATTAATATTTATTGAACAACTACTATGCCCTAAGAATAGATCCAAGCATATTTAGGGTACAGTGGTAGACAAGAAGGAAACCTGCCTTCTAATCTCATGCAGCTTGCAATTGAATGCAGTATTGCCCAAACCTAAAGGAATATCTAGATTCTTAAAATATACATCCCAAGACCCTGCTCTCAGAGTTTGTGTGGAGCCCAGGAATCTGGATTTTAAAAAGCTTTCTTGGTGACTAGGAAGAAGCAAATCTTTTTTTTTTTTTTTTTTTTTTGCGGTACTGGGGATCAAACTCAGGACCCTGCGCTTGCTAGGCAAGCGCTTATTCCACTGAGCTATATCCCCAGCCCCCGAAGAAGCAAATCTAAGAAGCAACAACCAAACTTTGTCCTTCCCAAAACTGTCCTCCAGTCACAGGAGGCTCATGAAACACTTGTTGAACATACAGGCTTGAGGCCTCTTTCCCAGGATGGGCATGGGAATCAGAATGCGTAACAAGC
Organism: Dinomys branickii; assembly: GCA_004027595.1. Lineage (NCBI taxonomy): Eukaryota > Metazoa > Chordata > Mammalia > Rodentia > Dinomyidae > Dinomys > Dinomys branickii. The sequence goes on from PVLD010003082.1 coordinate 70,318, forward strand.
ACACCAGATAGTTCTCAGGACTCAGGAAGTTTGGATCTTGCAGTTTTAAAAACATTACACCCACCCTATATCTTAACTCTCAAGCCCTAAATCACTTCCCACAGGAACAGATCCAAAAGTCATTTGGGTTTCCCCAACGTAGAAGAAATGGTTTACCTACAATGTCCAAAGCCAACATACAGAAAGCCCTATCCCCTTCTACAAAAATGTCTTTGAAGACACATCCTCCGTGTATTTGTGTCATGTATCATACCCATCAAGCCAGCTTGAACAAATTCTCATTTCAAAGAAATTATGTTTCTGTGCTAAGACTTTCAATGCCAAGTTAACTAGAGGACATTTCTCCTGCAAAGCGGTGAACCTGTATATACCTCTAATGGCCTATAAATAAATAATGGACATAAAAATAGCAGTAATGAGCTTGGAAAAATACTAGCTAATTTACACCATAATAGAAATACCCAGGAATCTTTAACAATTGAAGGACTGATGCCGGTCTCCCTAATAAGTACACCAAACCATATTATTTCACATGAGAGTGTAATTTCTAAATTGCGGTGTATAATTCAGAAGGGTGTACTCTCTCTGAAAGGCAGAGAAGTATTTACATGAGTATTTACATGAGTGCTATTACTCAGCTGCGTCATTCCCTGATGAGAAAAATCAAAGAAATTATTGGAACAATGTATTCACTGAGGCCCAGGAGCAGAATGTAACAGGGAAAAAGGCTATCATTAATCTTTATGCAGTTGCAGGGATAAACTGTGCTCTGTGCCACGTGAGGCACACAGAGGTACGGGCTTTTTGTGTAAGTGGCCTTGCTCCTAATACCCCCAGGAACTAAGAGAGCTGTCACTGCCTGCTTCTGTATTCCAGCAAAGCCTGCACTCAAACTAGCCACTGACTGACATCGGGAGTGATGGCAGCAGCTGCCACAGATTAAGGGATTATCCACCAGTTAACTTTCCAAAACCCTAATAGGACCCCTGATGTAGCTGGCAGGCATCTAGAGGGTGAAACCGCAGCCCCTCACTTGGCATGTGGGATCCTCCAAAAGACAGCCCCCGCCTTCTGTGCCTCTGCATGATTAGCCTTTACTCATACTATGGATTGAATTCATCCCCTAAGCATTTATGTGTTGGGAGTTTGCTCCCCAGGGTATCCAGAGGTGCTTTGGAATCATGAACAGATAAGGTCTAATGGGAGGTGCTTATGTCAAATGGAGGCCTGTCCTTGGGAGGGATTGTGGGACCCCGTTTCATTTTGGCTTCCTGTTTCACAATACAATCTCTTGTTCACACACATACTCCCGCCATGTATCTATCCTGCCATGAGGCCTTCATCAGGGCTGAACTGATGCTGGTACTATGACCTCAAGGCTCCAGAACTGTGAACTGAATCAACCTCCTTTTCTTTATACCATTAGCCTGCCTCAGGTATTTCATTATAGCAACCATAAAACAGACTAGTATCCCCCCCCTGCCAGTTTCTACTTCCTCACCTTGCATTTTACATTTCAAAACTTTTGTAATATTTTAAATTTTCTAAGCATACACTAATACAATGGCATTAAATGGGGACAATTTTCCCCTGGCCCACCCATGACATTCAGAAACTCTGAAGACATTTTTGATCATCTCAATGAAGGTGTTACAAACATCTAGCAGCTAGAAGTCAAGGACGCTGTTAAACATCTTAGAGTGCACAGGGCAGCTCCCCCACATACACACACACAAAAGAATAATTCAACTGTGTCACTTCTGAACTCCTTGATGAATTGCATTAAGGGCCCTACACATTTACCAGTCTCCGCATCCACACATTTAATTCTACAGTGCTCACCCATCACCAGCAGAGCTTCCTCCCCACACCTTGACTCTCTCTCTACTCCTCCTTGTGAATTGCTCTGGCCAACAGAATGTGGTAAAATGATAATACATGTCACTTAACCACAGGCAGAAGATAGATCACACATAGAATGAAACTAACCCCCAACCAATTCCAGCCTAAATCTACCAACTCATTCACAATCTCGTAAGAAGTAGTAACAGTATTCTAAGACACTGAATTCTGAGGAAGGGGATTGGTTACACAGTGATAGCTAACAATTACATGCCATCTTAGTTACTTTTTGTTGCTGGGACAAAATACCCAACACCCACAAGTTAAAGGAAGAAAGGTTTGTTTTACCTCACAGTTTGTAGAAATTTCAGCCCATAGTTTTTGGCTCCAAGGCAGAGCAGCACAACAGAGGGGCATGGCAGACGAGGAAGAGTCCATGGCAGGGAAGCCAGAAAGAAACAAGCAGCGGCTTAGAGCATCATAGTCTCTGCTACCCTATCCAGGCTACAGGTCCATTAGATGGTGTCATGTACACCCAGAGAAGGGCTTCTCATTATCCACACCTGGAACTGTGCTGAACTAGTCAGTGGACTAATTTAGTTATCACACACCCTTAATCCATATTCATACACCCAAAACTCCTGCCACCTCTGGAAGGCCCCACCTATGAGCGCATGTGGCTCTGGGGAGAAATCTAGATACAAGCCATAATACACACATAATGTCACTTCATGGTCTGGTACATGCTGTTCCTTCTGCCTAACTAGACTCCTTACCCTCACACCCATCTTACTTTGAAAACTGTTATTAACCTCTGAAAATCTAGCTCAGAGATCTCCTTTTTCGGGAACTCCTTTCATTTACTACATAAAAATATCAGCCCTTCCTCTTTGGTGTACTCTTGTTGTTAAATTGTCATACTCATATAACTGGCCTTGTCTCTACTACCTAGTGAACTTCTTGAAAGCAGAGACTTTGTCTCAACTATCCAGCCACAGAACAATTAAGAGTGGGCATTCAGGAAATATCTGTGGAATGCCAAGGAATGCACTGGAAGTTGCAGTAAGGTGATTATCAAGGAAATTTATCAGCTTTGGCTTTCACTAGAATGGTGCCTGGAATAGGGCCCAATCTCTATGGCAAAAAAGGAACTTTTGGCTGCAGCCTGTAGTCTGGATATCCCTGCCGATCAAAGTCATCATGGAGAGGAACAACCTCTACCATTACTGTTTAGCACAATGCAGCTGTTTAGAGGAGAGCCTTACCTTCAGGAAATTCCAATGAGCCTGCTTTATTGTTACTCTCCAACAGTAATGACTTCCATGGGATTAAACAGAGTGTAAAATAATTGCTGAAACATTCCTGACCGTGGGTAGGCTGTGCAAGATGTAATGTTCCTGTTTCACTCAGGAGGGAGGGAACTGAATCATGGAAACAAAGTGTGTCACTGGAACTTTATAGGGTAGGGAGAGGCAGCTGTGGGAGGAAGGGTACCAGATGATGCAGAGAGAAAGAATCCAAACACTGCAAAAAGACCAACTCAGATTGGTATCACAACCACACCGCAGGTCCCTTCATGCTCATGAGTCTCAGCCAGTTCCCCTGTACAATAGGATATTGGCTAAGGTTCTCTAAAGGAACAGAGTCAGTAGAAAATATGATATATGCAATACACAGAGATAGAAAGGTAGATAGATGCTAAATTACACGGGAGATTTTTTAGATAGTCTTCAAGGATCAGAGGTGAGATAGTCCACAATGACAGTCTACCAGATCCAGAGAATCCAATAGCTGCTTAGTCCAACAAGCTGAAGACCACAGAATAAGAGGGATAAGGACACAGTGCCCACCCAAAATTAAAGCCCTAGAAGATCCTTGGGAGTCATTGGTAGGAGTCCGCACTGAAAGGTCAAAGGAGCCAATGACAGATGTCCACAGGCAATAGCAGTGGTGAGCTACAGCCGCTCGAGCAGAATAGACCTGTCAAGTGCAGGCTGACTTTCTCCTTCTTCCTCTTTCACTCTGTGAAAACTAGATGTTGCCACACACAGTCAGGGTGGTATCCTCCCCCCCCACCCCCGTTTGCTGGCTTCCGTGGCAATCATGCCAGGAACCACCCACCCGCACACCCCCAGAGTAGAGCTTTACTAATCTGCTAGGCATTTCTTAATCCAGACATCCTGATGAACACAATTAAGAGTCACAAACAATGATGTAAAACACCTCTTTTCTAAAGGTTGTTGTGATGATAAAAGAAACAATGCTTGTGAAAATGCCTGGTGCAAAGGAGGGCCTCAATCAGTTCACTTCCCTCCTGCGGCAATTTAGAGGAGAAGCGTATTGGAGTAAATATGTCCCAGTTAAGGGACACAGAGTCAGGCACAGTGATGTGCACATGTAATTCCAGCTGCTGAGGAAGTTGAGGATCCTGCCACCCTGTCTCAAAAAAGCAGTTGGCGGGGGAAGTGGGGGACTGGGGATGTGGCTCAGTGATAGAGCACTTGTCTAGCATGAATGAAGCCCTGGCTTCCATCCTTAGTACCTTAAAATAATTAAAGGACCTAGGGCAAGAAAACAAGCTCCAAAGCAATAGTTTTATCAGAAAACTGAGTCAGAAACAGTGCAGCAGGACTGGAGGATCCTGGAAGCTCCCTTGCCACCAGTAGAGACGCGCATGGCCTGATTCAATAATGCACCTTTTCCCTCTTGCAGGGATGGCTTTACAAGTCAGTAATAAGTGCAAGCACACAGGGTGCTGAGAGAACCCCAGCCCTGGTTTAATGCTTTGCTGTGACTGTCTTAAAACTCTTTATAGTTTTGAACAAGGGGTAGCTGGTGTTTATTTTGCGCTGGGCCTTGCAATTACAAAGCAAGCCTCACTTCTTATTCTTCAATTCCCACCTATAAAAAGCAAACTAGTTTTGCCCCCCAAGAATTCCTGTCTGCCAAAAGATGCTTACATCTGTCTCACAGGGGTTAATTCTGGCCTGAAGGTTTCTTGGAACTGTCACTCCCAGGCGAGGACGCTGAGGTGTGAGTCTAGAGGAGGATTCACGGTTCTGTAGAGTAGGACTATTTGACCAAGGGGCCTTCAGCTGCAAGTGAAGAACATGGGATCAAGAGACACTTGGACAATAGATGCAATTAATGAAAGGCAGAGAGTAGCAGAACTGAAATTTGAATGTGAGCTTTGTCTATACAAGGTCTATGCCACTTCTCTGCTCCTGGGGCATTTTCCCACCCACTATTTTCCTTTGGGCCTTGATGACTTCTAGGTGTTCATATTAAAATGGATATGGGAAACACCACCACCAATATTAGCCAACTTTTGTCAGAGGACCCTTGTCTTGGCAAAGGTGGGGCTTTTGGGAACTAATGGCCTGATGGGAAACAGAAAAATAAGGAAGAGCTGAGCACGGTGGCTCATCTCCATAATCCTAGCACTCTGGGAGGCTGAGGCAGGAGGATCAGTTGAGCCCAACCTGAGCAACCTAGAGCTTTAGCAAGGCTCTGTCTTAAAATGAAAAATAAAATAGGGTCTGAGTATATAGCTCAGTACAGAGGTCCTAGGTTCAATCTTCAGTATTTGGGAAAGAAAAGAGTGAGAACCAGATTGACAGATACCAAATACAAGTTTTCCTACTCTGCCACTTTGTATGTAAAAATCCCACCCACAGGACCCAGGAGCGTGTAACCCAGTGTCACCACCCAAAGGTAGTTATATTCCCTCTGAGCTGACAGAACATGGGTAGAAATGTAATCTAGAGTTGTGTTAAATTGTATTAAATTAGGGCAGTATTCAGATCCCAACATGGAACTTTAGATAATAACAGTTTATTGATTTGTGAATTGTGTTCAGTCTGAACTGGGTCTGTCAGCATAAAGCTGGATTTTGGCAATGTGATTATTTTCAGCAACACAGCACTTGAATATCAATATCAATAATATTTACCTTTCAAGGAGAAAAAAATAAACACCAACTACCATGCCTATTAGGGAAAATGAACCTTCTATATGAGACAGCAGGCCCCATCACACCCTCAAACATCTTCCCTGAAGGTTCAGCTTAGAATCCAACCCTGGATGCTGTGTCCTCTCCTTGGTGGTACATTTATTCTGTTCCAAACCCAGCTTGTCTACTGCAGTGTAATTTCAGCTCTACCTGCCTGGGGTTAGTGCAGACCCCACACAGTAAGGGTGACCCCATAAGAAGACTTCCCTCACTTGAGAGGTTATCTGCAGGCCACCCACGCTCCTGAATGACTGGCTACAAATTTGGGGTTCTATCTGTGCCCTGATTTGTTAGAATAACTCAAAGAGCTCAAGAAAGTGTTATGATTATAGCTTTACTATGAAGGCTACAAATCTAAGCCATGCAAATGAAGGTCTGTGAGGGTCTCCGAGGGAGAGCTTCTATGTCTCTCCCCAAGAAATCTAGGCACACAAGTCTCATAGTATATCAATGTGCTCACCAACAAGGAAGCTCCACTGGGTCTCAGTGTGCAGTTTTTATTAGAGTTCCATTATGTAAACATGATTAATTAAACCATTGGTCACATGATTAAACTCAATCTCCAAACCTGTTGTTGCCCAGAGGTCAGTTGGCTTCACATCTTAACACTCTAATTACATACTTGATCTCTCTGGAGATCAGGCCCCCATGGTGAAACTAACCAGGAGTCACTGAATTTCCACAAACTCATGTGTGATTTAAGAGGTTCATGAATAGCAATGACATCACTTGAGAAATTCCAAGTGCGTTAGAAGTTCCATTCCAGGATACCAGTCCAAAGACCAAATTCTTTACTGTACGATAAACATGGGCAGCCTTTGCCAGTATAAATATAGCTGAGCAAGCAAGCCAGAGTCCCATAGTCTGACCTTTTCACTTTTAATAGAAGACACTGAAAGAACTAGTTGCCTTTCCTTTTACAAGAGTTCAGCTTTTAATTTTTTTCTGAACCAATAAACAGGTCATTTTAGAGATATTTCTTTTCTTGATTCCCTAATCCAAAATCTGCATCACTGAGATACTTTCAAACTGCCAAATTGAGCTGGGCATGGTGATACATGCTGATAATCCTGGCACTCTGGGAGACTGAGACAGGAGGAGCGCAAGTTCGAGTGCCACCTGGGCACGTTAGCAACTTCATGAGACTCTATCTCAAAATAAAATGTAAGAAAAGAGCTAGGGTTGTAGTTCAGTGCCAAAGTCCTAGTATCAATCTCTTGTACAATCAAAGAATAAAGAAAGCCAAATTAACATCTCTCCCCACCTCCAGCCCCAACCTCCTGGTGACAAACACATGTCAGCAGCTAACCTGAACTTTTGTCTCAGTGATATCGTAAACCCACAGACACTGTAAAAGAGGGTACTCATTTTGTATTCCCCTCAGCCAGCATCTATTAAAATGCCAAGAACTTACCTGGTGCTCCATAAATACTTGTTCAATTTAATTAGCTGGTTAATCTGAGTATTAACTATAATGTACCCAATTCAGAAAACCACAAACATTTAATGAGTCCTCTCTGCAAGCCAAACTCTCGAAAAATAACAATGAATAACGCATGGTCCTTGGTCCCTAGGAGCTGTCTATGGGAAAGGGAAGACAGAAAACTAAAGCAATTATTTCATTACAAAATTGAAATTCTATAGTAGAAGTGAGAGTCAAGTATTATGGGAAGCTTAAGTAATGAGTTTGGTTGCTATTTGGGGGCTCCAGGGGTTCACCCTAGGGCTTAGCGTCCTAAATCTGTGCTCTGTCAGTAAGCTACACTCCCTCCCAGTAAGCTGTGTATTGTGGGATTGGAAGATAATGATGCTAACGATGAACTTCAAGGGAGAGAAAATGTTCACACCACCCTTATTTGTTACTTTAGATACCAGCAGTGGGTCATAAGTTAATTTAGGCAAACTAAAACTATGAAAACAAAAGAAAGTGAAGGTAGGTTACAAAGGGGACACATACAAGAATCTTAGGACAGTAGAACCATTCTGTATGGTCTGGGTGGGGGAAGGAGTAGATACACTTTGCTATTTATTTGTCAAGATCCGCAGCAGTTTGCATCACAAAGAGCAAACTTCAACATATGCAGATTTTTAAAAATCAACCGACTCCTAGAATGAGATGTAAACTGTGACAAGAGAATCTGTTTTATAAATATATTAAAGGGACCAGGGGAAGAAAGCAGATCTAATAACTGGAAATACAGGATTGCATTATAATCCGAAGTATATAATTAATAATCCTTAGCCCATATTAATATAAATAATTGTGATCCTAGAGACAAATATTCCTTACAGAAGAATTCCAAATAATTTATGTAGATACTCTTTCCTTTCTAGGAGAGAGAACTTAAATCTCCTAAACACACACATACACACACACACACACACACACACACACACACACACACATGCATACATGCATATTAAAATAGGACAGACTTAGTGATTTGCAGCTAAAGAAAACAGTATAGATAGGGGAAAAATAAAAGTAACTTTACAGTGAAAAAAGTCTATGAGACACTCCCTTAATCAGATGATCAAATTTTGCATCAGTGATAAGTCATGCTAATAATATATACCCTTTGATGCGATAGGATGAAATGAAATGTCTTCTCAGGATGAAATGAAATGTCTTCTCTGTTTTCCTTCTCTCAAAAACACAGGACCCCAATATAACTACAAGAAAAATATCAAGCCAACCCAAAATGAGAAAATTCTCCAAAATACCAATTAATTTCCACAAAAACTGTCAAGGTGATCAAAATTAAGACCCGAAAAACTGTCACAGGCCAGAGAAGACTGAGATATGACAACTAAATACAATAAATGGAGTACCTGGAAAAGCTACTGATATCTGAATAAAGTCTTATATTTAGTTAACAGTAGTATGATATCTTAGTTGTGGCAAATATATCATGGCCATGTGTGATAGTTAACTGTGGTGTCCACTTGAATAAGAAATGCCTAGCAGATTAGTTTAGTACAGTTCTGGGTGTGTCTGGATGATTGACTGACTGAAGGGGGCAGACCCACCCTGGGCACCAACCAATAGGCTTGTAGCCTTGATGGAGTGAAAAGGGAAAGAAGGAAGTCTCCCTTATGCTTCTTTGGAGAAACTCTAGTCTTCATGATCACCTTTGCACAACTGTCTCCAGGCTTCCAGTGCACTCTTCAGCCTTCCAGCACAGACCCTTCAGCTTCTTAATCCAGACTCACAGTGAACTCTGCAGTGAACTCCAGGCCTTTGACTTTTGATTGCATCCTCCAGCACCCCGGGACATGAAGGGCCTTTTCCCATTTTTCCACACCTCACTCTTCAGGCAGTCACTGTAAGCATACCTTGTAAGTCCTTTATATATCATATATATCTTCTATATTAAGTCTGTTCTGCTAGTGAACCCCAACTGATAACACCATGTCAGATGTGAACTATTTGGGAAACTGGGCGGAGGATTTTTGAGAACCTTTGCAGTTTTTCTGTAAATATAAAACTAAGACAAAAATCTTAGAGTTTCATTTGTTTTTCTTTTTGTAAATATAGGGCAAGTTGGGTAAACAGCAAGAAATATATCATGGTTAGACTACCACATAATACAAAAACACAAAGAAAAATGAGGCTTCAAGTTGTTTAAGGTCAAATTCTAGAAGCTTTGTAAGCCATTATCAGTTAGAAACTCTAGGTTAGCAGTGCTGTAATTAAGTATCAGGCTCAAAAAAATAGAAGTGTAAAAGTAGTCTGTACAAGTTGTTGGAAAAGCTCTTCTTCACACCATCATTAGCATGTGTGGTTTTCTTTTCCTTAGCTGTGAATTGGCCACATGACTTCAGCATTCCTACATCCCACTTCTCATTCACAATGCATCACCCGGACATTCCTCCTGAAGACACTCTAGGAGATTAGTATTCCTTACTAAGCTCAGTGCTTTTCCAAAGAAAATCAGCATCCCATTTACAAAGGAGAGGTAGATATTGAGAAATTGACCGGTAATGTAGTTACATAGGCTGAGAGAAATGATTTTTATTCAGTCCTCAGGGCAGTACGGGGCTTCACACATGTTTAAGCAAAGAAATAACATGATAGTGTATTTGTTTTATAACAATCACTCTGGCTTCTTCATTCTTTTTGGGTCAAGAATTTCTCTGAGAATCTAATGATACTTGTAGATTCTCTTCCCAAGAGAAAAATTATATATATGCACAGAACTTTCTAAACAATTTCAGGATGGACTTCAAACTCTCTGAAGGTCACAGACATCAAGAAAGAACTCTTGATATTGAGGCTAAATCAGAAAGTGAAGAGACGGAGGCAGAGGTGCTGATAAGGAAGATTTTGAAGTTATCTAGGGAGAGAAGTATGCCAAGGAATCAAATTAAGATGGTAATTATGGGAAGGAGTGGATGTACTAAAGAGACAAAGTGAAATACACACAACAGCCTTGGTGTTTAATTACATAGGTTAACTAAATTAGTTTGAGAAAATCAGGGAAGTTAAAAAATATTGTTTGTTTTTTGTGGTACTGGGAATTGAAGCCAGGACCTTAATCCTAAACTAGACTCCTGGCCTTTGTTTCTTTTCTATTTTGGGACAGAGTCTTACGCTAGGCATGAAGATGCCATCTCCTTTCTCAGCATCCCCCGCACCCAGGGTGCTGGGATCACAAGCGTGTACCACCATGTCCATCCAGTTTACTGAGCATTTTTGTCTTGAATAACTGTAAGGATGGTACTATGGTTTGTCTCTCTGAAACACTGAAATTTTATTGCCACTGTAAGGATACTGGAAGTTGAAGTCTTTAAGAAATAATTTAGTCATTAAGAGGGATTGATGCTTTGCTTTCAGGACTGGGCTAATTCTTGAGAGTTTGTATTAGCTATCCAAGAGTAAGTGGTCATAAACTGAGGCCAGTCATGTTTTCTTTTTCACACTTGCCCATGTCTTAGTTACTTTCTTGTTGCTGGGACAAAATACTTAACACAAGTTAAAGGAGGAGAGGTTTCTTTTGGCTCACAGTGTGTAGAGGTTTCAGTCCACAGTTGGCTGATTTCAAGGCAAGGCAGCATAGCAGAGCACAGCATGGCAGAGGAGAAACAGTCTATGGCACGGCAGACAGGAAACAGAGAGCGATCAAGGGAAGTGGAAGAATATATATATAAATCTCCAGGCCATGCCCTTCCAGGGCACACCCATCATGACCCACCTCTTCCCACCAGGCTTCACCTCCAAACATCACACCCAGCTATAAACCCATCAGTGATGAGTGCCATATACCCACAATCCAGTCGCTCCCAGTAACTTTGGGGGACGTTTCAGATACAAACCATAATAGTCCACTTGCCTTTCAGATTCCTGCCATGTTATAGAACAGCACAAGGGCCTTCAAATGGAGTTATCCAGTCTGGGTTATCTCAGCCTCCATGAGCCTAAGAAGGATTCTTTCCGTTATAAACCTCCCAGTCTGAGATATTATCTTATAGCAACAAAATGGGCAAAGAGAAGCGATTATGCACATAACCAAAGGGGACCCTGAGAGAAGCTTTAAAGAAACAGACCATGAGTGTGTTTTTGAACCTCTGCAGGGAAGGTGCCTGGAGTACACCCAGGTGCAAACAACATAGTAGTAAAAGGAATTTCAAATCTGAACTCAGGAGAGAGCCTGGGACTGTACCTGAAGCATCAAGAGTTAACACATACCAAGTTCTCTCCAACATGTTTGTATTTAAAACATCTTGAAGTATTCAGCCATCTCATTTCCATGTTCGGTTTGAAACTATTTCAAATCTGATGATATCTTTTGGTCCATACAGAGTTCTTTCTAAAACATTGTTATGTGACATACAGAGGAAATTTTCCAACCATCTCTAATTTCAGCCCTGAAACTCGAACTTGTTCCCTGTGAGAATCAACAAACTTTATGTGTCCAAATTCAAAGTGACCACATGAGTTATGCATGCTGTACATCTTATAATTACTCTGAAATAATGGTTGGACAAAGTTATGCAGTATAACTTAGTGTGATCATTATAACAAGTTAGGAATCATTTGGGGAGGTAGATTAAAATGGAGTTAAGAGACAAGGAGATTAGGGCGTGGCCAGCCAGTTAAGTAAGCCAGCATGACCTGGCAATCATGGAGATACAGGACACAGGCACAAAAAAAACAGCACCCAAGCCTTTCCCGTGGGACCCATCAAAAATGCTATCATCAATTCTCCTGGTTCCAGTTTGAGCAGGTTCTTGATAAGATGGCCTAAATCTGACATCATCTTGAAGGAGATACTATACGAAGATGCCTACCATTAACCTTGTGGCCACAGTTCTCTCTCTTTCTCAGTGGCCTGCTCTCACCCTGAAAAAATACTTCTTTTCCTACCTCTAGTAAATGTAAAGCCTCACTACCTTTTGTACGTGGCTTGTCCAATTCTTTGCTCAGGGCAACAAGAACCTGGAAAAGATCTCTGGAAAGAACCCACAGCACCCAGGAACCCCAATAACAGAAGCAGCTGCAGATCCCAGCTTCACTACAGACTGGTTAGTGTGATCTTGGGCAACTTATCAGACTCACAGCCTCAACTTCCTGATCTATGAAAAGACATTTAAAAATAATGCCTAGAATTGTACCCCACAATAAGGTTATTGGGAGAAATAAATAAGAGACAATGCCCTGTGTATACTAAGTCTTGGAATAAATAGTTAGTATAGTGGTAGCAATATAGTAGTAAGTAATAATGTTTGACTTCTTAACGGCATGTGTATCATTATTCTGTGCCGTGCTAAGCTTCTTGAATTAGTGTAAAGATGTTTTTAGTTCTACAGTCACTCATCAACTTGCCAACACTGTAAAATATCTTACAGTAAATGAGGAATAAAATGTTGAATTAATTCATTTTGTCACCAGTTTATAACTTTAGGAAAAGGGAGGCTGGTTTAGAAGAGGAAAAGAAGTGAGTTGGTTCTTTCTCTCGTTTTTGCAGATGGCTGGCATTTTTAAGCCCTCATTTTAAAAGGAAAAGTCGTCTCGCAGCTGTGATTTTTTCCCCCATCTTTATAGGAAAACATGGCTTTCTTAACATCCAAGAAAGACTCCAAAAGGAAGTGAAGGTGGTATACACATGCTGTAATGTCACAGATTTGCTGCAAAAGCTCACTCATGGAGACAGCCCAAAGAGAAAGGGTTTCTGTAGGCAAGATTACAACATTTGTAAAACATCAGCAAAAACAAATCCCACCTAGTTAAAGGATGACATGTGAGAAAACACAGTGGAGCTAGTAGCTCTCTTGGCATCAAAACTTAAAAGGCAGTCACTCTGCAAGAAAAGAAAAAAAAGATAATTAATTAGTACCAGTGGTTGTTGTCCCTTAATGAAGAATGTACAGCCATTCACTTCCTTTGCATTAAACTCAGAAGATACTTCTCATGCAAATACACACATTTCACTTTAGTTTATTACTTAGGTGATGGATTGAAACCAGGAAGCTTGAGCATAGCAAAGAACATTTTCTTCTAGGCCTTCACTTATCTCTAACTTGGTTTCCTGCCTCTTATGGGGCAACTAAGACCTATTGATGATCTTGATCTTGAGATAAGTAGTTAGAAGAGAAATTAATTCTAAACAATGAGTAGCAAGAAGTACTTTTAAATATTATAATTTACTTCACTGACTAAGCACGAAGTAGAGCAAGGATTAAGGGCCACTTATTGACTGCAAAGGAACCTGAGTGCGGTGACACACATTTGTAATCACACTCTAGGAGGTTGCAGCAAGAGGATCGCAAGTTCAAGCCAGCCTGGGCAATTTAGCAACTTAGAGACACCCAGTCTCAAAGTAAACAAAAATTTTACAGGGCCTTGGGGTATAGCTCAGTGCAAAGCCCCTGGATCCAGTATAGTAAAAAAAGAAAGAAAGAAAAAAAACTCTACAAAGTTGTGGATGCTTGAGCCCAGTTTCATGGGCTATGAAGTGGAGTTATAATACTAGTGCCAAGCTCTTCAAATTGTTCTGAGGATTAACTGAGAATGTATCTATCATACTCTTAACACAAGAACTGGAAAAAATGTAAGTACCCAATCAATGCTCCTCTTTATAATATGTATCTTCTGTGTAAATATGTCACCTTCCTTCAGTTTCCATGGAAGATGAGCTCCAGGACTCCAAGAGGTACCAACATCAGAAGATGTTCCAAGTCACTTATACCTATAAAATGTTGTGGTATTTTCATAGCACCCATGCACATCTGTATACTTTAAATCACTTCTAGATAACTATAATACCTAATGTGACATAAATGCTGTAGAGAGTTGTTATACTGTATTGTTGAGGGTCTATGACAAGAGATGGTCTGTACATGTTCAGAGTGGTACAATTTTTTCCTTAACATTTCAGATCTGAGGTTGGCTGAACCTAAGGAAGCAGAGGTCCCAGGAATAGGGAGTGACAGCTTAAATAGGAGTTACTGTAGAGAAGTAAAATTTCTTTCCTATCCTCACAGGGTCTCCAGCTGGGCCTCAGAATCGTGCTGGTATAAAACAGTTTAATAGACATACATAAATATTAACATTTTTATGTACATGGAAGACTATAAGAAAAAATGAAGACTCATAGAGCCAGTTTTTTTTAACATAACCATTATGAGGTAGGAGATCAGAGCTGGACAAACTGGTTGGGCAAATGGGTATGATCTATTAACCACAGAGACCTAAGACACCTGCACAGGACACACGAGCAGAGCACAGAACCTGGAATGATTGTGCAAGTTCCCAAAGCTTGGGTATGGGATTGGGTGGACCAATCAGAAAGTGCTGTCTTCAGTTCTTCATTTATATCTGGCATAAAACCAAGCAGACTTTCCATTGGACAGTTTAAATCTGACATCAGACCAAGTGAGTGTCTGATAGGACAACCATCCCAAATGCCTTATATACATGGAAGGGAAGCAATTTTGGAACTGGAGATACAAAAGACCTCTGCCATTATCCTTGGGGACACTGTGAGCAGTTTACCAGGGATGAAATCCTTTTCCACCTTCAGTGAATATAAATTCTCACCACTTCTTTGAATGTCTTATCCAATTCTTTTTTTCAGTACATCAAGAACCTAGAAAGAATCACTTTAGGACCCAAAATCTAGCAACAAGAGGCCAAAGTTTATATGGTAGTTTGGACAAGGAGTAGTGACTTACTTGACAAATTTTGCTAGTAGAATTTCTCCCCCGACACCCCTTAACTCCCCTGCTTAGCTCCCCTATGCTCTGTGATTAAAGTGTCTGCCTCCTGCTACCAGGAAGGCAACTTTCACACAGAAGTTTCATCTCCTGCTTTCAGTACTTTTCTTGCATTCAATGTTTTTAAGTGCCCTGAACTCAAAAATACCAATGTCAGAGAAGTTTGGAACGACATAGTCTGATACCCTTGACTGTCTTCATACACTTGAGGTACAACTCAAGCCAAAGGCAAAATGTCTACTTAAAATGAGAATTGTCTTGTGAGGTGGTCTCTTATTGTATTGCTTTTACTAATAGGGAAGCTAAGCTACAGAGGGGTTCAATAAACTTTCCACACAGAACCATCTTTTTTAATAGGTAAGGTTTTGCTATGTTGCACAATGTTACACAAAGTGGTCCTGAACTTGTCTTCAGCAGTCCTTCTGCCTCAGCCTCCCAAGTAGCTTAAATTATAGGTATGGGCCCTCCTACAGAACCAGATTTTGAACCCAACTTCCTTTGACTCTTGAGTAGTTCTCTGCACTCTTCTTCAGTGACTGCCTTGCTCAGAAGGGGCTTGAAGGTCATCGAAGCTGTGCTTCTTGCCTGCACACGAAACTTTCAGGATAATGAAGAAGGCGTGGGCTGGGGCAAGGAATAGGATGTCAAGAGACATTTCAGAACCATCCCTGGCTCCCCTGCTCCACAAAGTAAGCAGAGATAATGTACACGAGATGAAAGAAAGCTAAGTGACTGCCAGCACCAAAGACACCCAAACCTCCAAGGAACTCTGAAGCTGCTGAGGCCAGGCCAGAGGAAGGAGGCTCAGGAAAAGGGAGAAGGGACAGCCTGGGACCCAGCCCATTTCTACACTAAAGATGGAAGGAAGGACATAGTTTCACATGGAGATCATTGTAATACGAAGGTTTCACTAAGGATTTGTCTCAAACCATATTTTCATCCAGATACATATTTTTAAATGTCTTTGAAAATACACACAAGTAATAAACTCACAAGTGATGAGAAAATAAGTCACTTAGAACACCACCACCAAGCACAATTTCAGTTAACAGTCAGATATGTTAATTTCTGATTTTATCTAAAAACATTAACTTCAATACTAAAAAAATGACATCGTCTTGCTATTGCATTTTTGTAAACTGCGTTTTTCAGGTAATCTTTCACCCACCTTTCCCCAAAGCATGAACGTTTCCTCCTAAGTTCCACACAAGTGTGTTTAACAGCCACAGGCTTGGTAATTCCCTTTGCCATGTGTTACACCTCAGTCTCCAAATTGGAGCTGTCAAGGTGGTTTCTGGCTTTTTACTATTGCAAACAATGATTCTTGTACAAAAGTATTTACCCAAATCATGATTATCTCCCTAGAATAAATTCCTAGATGTAAATTGCATGCTTAGTTTTAAGGCTTTTAATGAATACTGCCAAATGTCCTCCAGAAAGTACGCACTGATTTATATTCTCACCAGCTATATAGGAGAAAGCTCTCTTCCAAAACAAGCTACGAAAAGCTGCTCAATTATTGAATGCAAGCAGCTCCGTTAATGTGTTGAACAGTCAAAATACGACTAGATTAGAGTAAGAGCAAGTTCATTTTGCTCTCTCTACAAGATGTACTTACCTTCCAGGAAGTGTGTTGTCTGATTTCTACCCTCATTTCTACCCTAAGAATACAGGCCCCACTGTACCCCATACATATCTACAATTATTAGGTCAATTAAATATATTCATGAAAATTATACTTTTTTCAAAAAAAAAGAGATAACTTCTCTAAGTCTTTGATTGGTTCATCCAAGAAAAACTGGTTTCTACCTCTGTAGTTCCCTGGATGCTGCTTAGGTAATCTATTGACTAGATTTTATCTAATTTTGTAAATTCTTATCCTTTTAAAGACATGATTGCTTTCTGGGTTGCTTGCTCAAGGGAACAGTCTTTTGAAGGTAAAAGATCTATTAATATAGAAAAGGACACTAAGGCAAATCACCCATTATCTCCCCTAATCTGTCTTCCTAGATAACTACTTAACTATCTGACCGCTGTATAAAACTCCACATCTAAAATCCCAACAGGTATGATCTCTTGGGTTCCTTTACTGATAAGAAAGGCTCTTTGATCCTGAAAGTCATAAAAGCCCAGGATCACAGCATAAGGACAGATTGGATAAAGCTGTCAGGAGGTCAGGATCAATCTATTCCAGTCCATTGGACAAAAGGTAATTCACGGCAGAAAACCATAATTAATTTTAGAATAACAATTTTATTATGACTCGTGTGTTATGAATTACTAGAGAGAGGAGGCACATTTAGTAGAACATGAGTTACTCAGACATGCAATTCTTTCCCTAGCTCAGTAAAGCTAAGTATGGCAAAAATGCCAGGAACAGCTTTGCAATTGGAATATGCAATTTAAAATAAGTAAAGATTACTCCCAGGTAGTTTATTGCTTTAACTACATCAAGGCAGGTCCCTGTGGCAGACAGCATAATGACTCTCATCTCATTTTTGGTTTGTGCCAAATATCTCCAGTTAGTTTTGCTTTATCGGTTTCATGCAATTTATTGTAGCACTAGAATGTGATTGTAATGCAACTAGTATTTTAGTTTTATCTTTCACTGGTAATTTTTCTTCTTTATGGTGACTATGCTTTCTGCATTAATACGAGCCATAGAAATTATACAGTGTGGAGCCTTGTTCTAGGCAGCTCCCTTTCTCATGCAGAGAAGAACCATAAGAGCCAATTGCCATAAACCAGTGATGGCCAAATATGTGCCAGGGGAGAAACAACAGCATAAATAACAGCATTTACAGCTCAACGGAGTGACTTGTTTGATGAAGAATCACTGGAAAGTCTGGTTTTTCCCATTGATTCAAAAGCAGGCAAAGTGTTATTTAAGATCTTCTAGGTATCCTTCAAATAAATTCCTAGAACCAAGTGGCAAAGGTGGTAGTCTGAAACCCTTTAGATATTCTTTTAAAATATGTTTACTTAGCTTGGTTTGCATTTATTGATTTGACCAACTTTACAAGAGCCCTGGTGTCTGATGGGGAGTTGAACTATTACCAGTGTTCTGAAAGTTGGCTAAGTGATGTGCTCAATATAATCTTACCTATAGGTGGCACAGATCAACAACACACATCATTTGCTGATAGGACAGTTGTCAAGAAAGAAGATTTGATCTTCCAGTCCTGAAAGCTTCTTATTCTAGGCACCTTCAGAGAAATGGTACAAGAAAGTAAGAAAATTAAGTCAGATTGTTCATTTGGGCTTTACTTCTCAAGCTCATCCATATAGATTATCTCATAGGCCAAGGTGATATCTTTTAAGAGTCCCCTATTAAAATCTATGGGAGTTTAATACAGCAAATTAATATCAGTCATTACTCCTTAATAAAAATGAGTTAATCAAGTTGATCCACAAACAACAGAAACATGACAGAATAGCACAAGGATAGTAACCTTTTGATAGTAGAAGAGAAAGTTCAAATACGAGCTCTGTATATAATCATCTCAGGTAGGAGTGGGGGTCCAGAGGTGGTCATGAAGCAGCTCAGAACATTGGGCATTAGTACACAGAAAGTAGTTTGCTTGGGCAATGACTGTTTGTTCCTGCCAAGGCCAAGCATTTGGTACTAACACCCTCCCAAAATCATTTGCCATCTGTCTTCATTACTTTTCTCTCAATCCTGGGACAAAATACCTGACACCCAGAATTAAGGAAGGAAAGGCTTATTTAGCTCACAGTTTGTGGAGGTTTCAGTCCATACTTGGCTGGATCCAAGGCAGAGTGGCACATGGCAGAGAGCAACAGTTCTTGACGACAGAAGACAGCAAAAGCAAAAAGGGAGGAGCAATAGTGAGCAAGCCTCTTCCCCTACCTTATATTGTATGCAGCTACCCGGCCCAGGGTAGAGGTAGCACTCAAACCCATAATCCCAGTGTTGGGCCATGCATCAATCACAAACTCTAGGCCACCCTATAACTGCATGAGGCTTTGGGGGGTCATCTAGACATAAACCATAACATCCTCTACCTTATGATGAGTA
This sequence comes from Dinomys branickii, assembly GCA_004027595.1. Taxonomy (NCBI): domain Eukaryota; kingdom Metazoa; phylum Chordata; class Mammalia; order Rodentia; family Dinomyidae; genus Dinomys; species Dinomys branickii. Next base: position 89,427 of record PVLD010003082.1, read on the forward strand.
AGTATCCTGTCCTCAAAGTGAATTCCAGATCTCAAATTTCAGAAGTCACCTTCTAGGGTCTATAGGATTCAAAAATATATGACTACAACCACCAAAAACCCAATTTACACTCCTTCGTTAGAGGCAGATAAAATATATTCCTGATTGTCATACAGCACATCTGAAGCACTAAGACACTGGTGACCTGGCCTCTTAATCTGAGTGCCAAGAAAGAAAATACATCAATCTGACAAAATTAAAGAACTGGTATTCTGATTGGAGCACATACGAAGCTACAAAGAAATTTGTCCCAAGTTCAAAGACTCTCATACACAATTTCATTTGGAATAATTTACCTTTAATGGAATTTGGATCTAGTGCAGTAGATTTGGTGGCATAGATGTCTGTAACATGACTTCTGGAAGGAATTCTAGAGAAACAAACTTTTGACAACTGAAAGAGTCTTTTGGAAGCTGACAGTCCAAAGATGACTGGTCCAGAATTCATAGACCCCACAGTCTTCTATGGCTAGGTACAGGAAATTCTTCTACAATACATACCATCATCCTTAAAACAAAAGCATCCACCCAAGATGACTCTTCAGATTATAGATCACTGTATCCATGTTTACTAGAGAAATAGATATAATGCAAGCTACACAGATACATAAGAATTTACAGATTGGCTCATGATGGCTGCCCACAGAGTTGGGGGTGAAAGAGTGCAAAAGGTCCACCTGCACACTTGGGACCCAAAGGATCCGGTCGAAGGCCTGGAGCTCCATTTAGCGTCTCGTGCGAGTCTGTATCGGGAGGCCCAAAGATCTGTGCAGGAAGCCAGAAAATGACATCCAAGGTGGAAGCGAAGGCTTGAGCTCCTCCAAAGAAGACAGAAGTGAGTCTTGCTTCTTTGTTTCTCTTCTATAGCATTCTGGTGATAATCCTCTCTAGGGTGGGTCTTCCATACCCAGAACCATGCTGAGCCAGTTTAGTTGGGCGTTTCTTACTCAAGTTGACACGATCAATCAACTATCACAATCCCTCAGACCAAACATGAAGTAAAGCTTACTCCATCTTCAAGAAGAGTTTTGTTTCAATTCCTCAAAGATTATAGATCCATTGGGCTGAAGGTGTAGTTCAGTGGGAGAGTATTTGCTCAGCGTGCACCACACCCTGGGTTCAATCCTCAGCAGCACAAAATCCAAAACAGAACAAGAAAGATTATAGATTCATTCACATGTTGGATTTACTCTCAGAATTCCAGATTGTCTTCTTTTAGAGCCACAACATCTTGTTTGAGGAGGAAAAATGTTTCAAATTCAACTTAGGCACAAGTACAACTACGCACTCTGCTTGCTGTGACTGACCTACCACCTTGAGGAGTTAGTTACAACAATGTAGAACTTCATCACACATTTATCAGACTATCATCAGCCTTTGATTCTGTGGACAAAGGCTATCTTGGCACTAAATTTGATGATCATGGCAAAAGCCTCAGGCCATTAACATTGTCTAAATTCTGTGTCATAATACCACTATCAGCATTAGAATGGCTAGGAATGATCTTAAGACAAATTGCATTTTTACAAAGAATAAAGCAATATTTCCAAACTCCTGGTATATTGTACATGTGAGGGAACTTAATTCCTGTTTTAGATGCACAGGGATCCTCCTTCCCACCACCAATAATAGGAAGATGGATGGGTACTTTAGTAGTGAGGCTTTAAAACACGATCAGCCTTAAGACCTGGCTCAAACTGTTGGCTAATCGCTGTCAAAAAGAACAGCGCAGATTCAACCATGCCAAAAAGAAATGATTGATTCAAGCAGGAATCTGTCAGTGTTCACATGGACAATACTACAGAGCTCCATCCATCAAGTTAGCACAGGCGGTAATCTGAGGGTGAGATTTTTAGCTAATTCATGCTCGTGGGCCTATTAGGGGGCTGTATGCTTCCACAGAGCTTCAGAAGGCACTCCCTGGGGGCCACTCCCTGTCACGGAAGCTTTCAGACCTTTTCAGATTTCAGATTTTGCTCACCAAAATGCTCCCTTCCAGCCTCTGAACTGTGGAATTATAGGATCACAAATAAGGCATTAGAGTATGTTCCTAGTTTCATTTTGAGGGAATTGTTTTTTAGCCCCTGTCTCCCCTGTGCTTATCACCATGCAAAACTGGGTTAACCCCTGTGTTACAGCAGTAACACAAGTTTTACAAGATTGCAACATCATATTCATTGTCCTCCTCTTCCCTCTCCACCTCTTTCTCCTTCTTCTGTGTTACTGGGGATGAAACCCAGGGCCTTCCCACTGAGTGACACCCCTAGCTCCTTTTTTATTTTTTAGTTTAAGACAGGATCTTGCTAGCTCCCTAAATTGCCCCAGCCTGGGCTCAAACTTTCAATCTTCCTGCCTCAGCCTCCTAGAATGCTGGGATTGCAGGTGCACACCACCACACCCTGACCTACATAAGTTTCATTGCTAAAGTTCAAGAAATGCCCACCAAAAAAATTCCATTCTCATATTCTATAAATGAAAGATCCCAAATTTACTATGAAATTTACTATAAGAGCTACCAAACTTCAGGGAAAATAATCAGCAATGATCAATTTAAGGGTGACATTTATATGATGAAGTGTTATTCTGATTTTTTTTTTTTTTTTTGCGGTACTGGGGATCGAACTCAGGACCCTGCGCTTGCTAGGCAAGCACTTATTCCACTGAGCTATATCCCCAGCCCTATTCTGAATTTTAAATGTTGATTGCAAAGAGTTTTTAATGACATGGAAAAATGTATGTTATACACTATTAAGAGAAAAAAAGCATGATACCCAGTAGTATGTGTGTATATAACATGCTTTCAACCACACACAATAGATGCATTCATAAATGACAAAAGCAAAATTTAAAGTACATATTCTACACTTTCCCTTTTCCTTCCACTACTGACAGAAAAGCCAGAACAACCTGGACAGTGATGGCAAACCTTTTAGAGACTGAGTGCCCAACTGTGACCCAAAACCCACTTATTTATTGCGAAGTGCCAACACTTCAATTAAACCTGAATACTGAGGTTTTAGTTTAGTAAAAATAGTTCATACATTTGGCTTTTGTGCCAACAGAGAGGGTTCTGCACACCCACTGCAGCATGCATGCCATAGGTTCACCTCCACTGAACTAGGGGAAGGCTTCAAGCAAAGAAGCTAAGTCTGCCAAGATAATAAAGAGCTAGAGGAAAGCAAAGGGTAAAGAGAAAAGACTCCAATTACAAATGAAATCAAATGTCTTTTGAAAAGTAGCAGGAACTCATCAAACGGACACAAACAAGACTTTTTCAGGGATTCTAGAATACAGATAATCAAAAACGTCTCCTGACATTACAAAATGTCCTGGCAAGAGGTAAAATTACCCCTAATTGAGAGCTACTGTCCTGGACGCAGCTGAGTGCCAACATAAGGGCACGAGTAGGAAGCCCTTCAGAGAACAGAGCCAGTTCTGAGGAAGCAGAACCGAGACAAAGGAACAAATTGGAATGGGGTCACGTTGTTTGTGTCCAAGAAAAGCTTCCCCAGAGGCCAATCCTAACCTTCACCTCTATGTAAACTTTGAAACCCTTCCCTCTTTTTGTTTTCTGACTAGTTTTAAATGAACTTTTTGTCATTTGTACCAGAAATCACACACTCCAATACCCTTAAATTTTTTCAAGTGAGTCAAGCAAAGTTGGATAGAAAAATTAGGTAAAAAAATCAGAATCCCTAAAAACCTCCTCATCTGATTAGAGCTTCACGTTAACACAAAAGTCACAGGAAATAAATCAAAATCTAAGGAGGCACCAATAGCTGGAAGGGAGCCCCTGTTTACAGCTGCTCATTGGATGCTGGGACCACATAGCAATTAGTATTGACATCACAATTAACTATCACAATATACTAACCTGAAACCTAGGGCATCTGAAGGGTAGACATGGAATCCTCCAGTAGGGCATTTCGTAAAACCAGAGCACATGGGGTACCCACAGAAAATCCATTTCTGCTCTCAGCAAAAGTCATTGAACATATTAAGATCTGGTGTTGATGGAGGGTTCCAAAGCAAGTTGCAAGATAGCCTTCCAGGCATGTTGTTGGTGATGTTGGTATTGTTGGTGTTATTGCTACCCATTGGTGTTTCTGGTACTATCAAACCCAAGGTCTTCACACTCAGCTACAACTCTGCCCTTTTCTTATTTTTTAAATTTTGAGACGGAGTCTCACCACCTTGTATAGACTGGCCTTGAATTTGATGATCCTCTTGCCTGTCTCCCACAGTGTTAAGATTATAGGCATGCACCACTGTACCCACTCCAACTAAGAAAGTTGAAAGAGGTGACAGAAATAAAAGTAAAATTGCTTTCTGACTATACACCATAGGCTTGTTCAGGGTAGCTTTACCTCTGCAAATTGCATTAACAACTAATTCCAATGAAGAAGACAACCAAGGCAACAAATCACAGGATGAACACCCTCAAGAAATGTAGACAGTTGGGCATGGTAGTGCACGCCTGTAACCCAACCGTTCTAGGAGGCTGAAGCAGAAGGACTGCAAGTCGGAGTCCAGCCAAGGCAACTTAGTGACTTACAGAGATCCTGTGCAAAGGCCCTGGTTCAATCTTCAAACCCACAGAGGAAACAAAGAAGAAAGGAAGGAAGGAGAAAAGGAGGGAAGGAACGAAGGAAGGAAGGAAGGAAGGAAAGAAGGGAGGAGAAATTTAGATAGTGGATAATCTTTTTAATATTCTTAACATAACTATGCTCTACTTTTAATGTAAAGGAATAGAATTCATTAAATAAGACAGAACACTGAAAAAGGAAGAGAAAACTTCACACAAAGACCTAGAAATTTCAAACAGAAGTTTGAAAATTAGAAAAACAGTCTATGAAATAAACATATCAGAAAACAAGTTGCACTGCAGCTCAGACATTGGTTGGGGGATAGTGAAGTGGCTGATAAATCCGAGGAAACCATCCAGAGGGTCTCTCAAAGACATGTTGATAGCCCAGTGGGTTTCTAAGATCTACTTAGGGGCCAGGTCCTTCAGTTGGGGTTAGGGCGAGCTATTTCCTGCTGGAGGCATTACTCTGTTTCTGTTCTTGGCTGACCAGATTGTAACTTGATCACAAAGCATAAGCAACAAGGCCCCAAGAAAGACAAAGTTCACCTTGTAGGGTTTTGCAGGTCTCCAGAAGGCGGAGGAAAGCCTTGCCTTAGCAAAGGGAAAATTCTGCTTCTGCCATCTGAGAGTTACAGAAGAAGGAGGGCGGTTCCCCTAGATTCTCTGTCCAGTCTGTTCTAACATACCAAAACCAGAAATGCGTTTTCAGTCTCCTTAGCAGCTTTGCTATCTTTAAAGTTGACTTCTGAGCCTAGATTCCAGCACTGTGTGCTGCATAGCTCCAAGAGAGCAATCTTCTTAAAGATCACCTTTCCAGCTTTCCACCCAGTGCCTGAGGTGGCCTGCATTTGCTAGTATTGGGATTTCTGTATCAGTCAGAGTTTCATCAGAAAAATAGGACCTCTAGGATATATCTAGAACAGTGGTAGTGAACCTTTTAGAGACTGAGCACCCAAACTGCCACCCACCCCAAGCCCCTTATTTATTGCAAAGTGCTAATTGCCCCATGTGGGCTGCTCTCCAATGCTTGGCTGCTGTGGCAATGCTGGGATGACTTGGCTCATGTTCCAGACAGAAAGGAGGGCTCTGTGTGCCTGCTGAAGCTCCCATGCCCTAGGTTAGCCACTACTATTCTAGAATGTGGAGTTTATTACAGGGATGGACCTGATGTGATTTGGGAGCTGGTTGTATCATGTATATGATGCTGTTGCTTTTGCCTGTGGTATTAAGAATGAATTCAGCCAGGTAGAAAGTCTGGCCCAGGAGTCAGGGAAGCTTGAGGGAGAAATCTAGTAGGAGCTGACAGAGTTGCAAGCCAGACTCTACTTCCTGCCCATGGGGTAAGTGAGCAGATCAACAGCAAACATAAGTGACCCTGTTCACCCTTCGCACGTGACACAAGTATGGCCTTTAGAGTGCAAACACGCTTAGGTGCTCTAGACTGTACAGGGGAGAGATTTCTGGGAAATATAATTTCAGCTAAGCTAAAGTGACACAGAGCAAATCCATCACAGCTCCTACGACAATTAACAAAAGCTAACCAACCATGAGGCATGGTGGTGACGTGTGCCTGTAATCCCAGCGCTTGGGGGACTGAGACAGGAGGATCTCTACAAATTCAAGCCCAGCCTAGGCTACATAGTGAGTTCAAGGTTAGCCTGAACTGTAAAGAGAAACTCAGTCTCACTGTTTTCTAGACAATAAGGAGCTGGATTTCCCCTGGAAGCCAGGAGCTGAGAAAAGGGTGTATGTGCAAACAGCGTATCCCCAGGGAGGCCCTGGGAGATGGGGAGGGGAAAAGCCAATGTGAGAGTAAATCTGTGAGTCCTCGCAGCTGTGGGAAACCGGGGCTTGACTCTGACTTCTGAGAAGCCACATAAAATGCACCTTAGAATCATTCAGAGCAAAAATGAATGAAGGGCTTATTCACAAATAATGGTAGCGTTCCCTCTTCCTTCTCCCCTCCCACACTGGACAAAGTCTTTCGGGAGAGAGAGTGCAGGTGTCCCAGTGCTGTGACCCCAGAGAGGCCCAGGACAGAAAGCGAAAGCTGGCCAGGACAGCTAGCCAGAGGCTATCTGGTTTCACTGGCTTGAGCTAGTTGTCCTAGCAACAGCCGAAGTGAAAGGTGAGAAGAGCCTAGCCAAATGGGGCACAAGTTCAATTCAGGATAAGGAAGAAGAGAAGGAGGAGCAGAGGAAGAGGACAAGTATCAGGACACAGACATACTGTACTGAAAGTTATGCTTCCTCCACTAATGCCTGAGTAGGTAGAAGGTGGAGGTGCAGCAAACAAAGGGTCAGGTTGGTAAGAAGGTACCAGGCAGGGACTGTCAAGCCATCCCAGCTGATGGTTGATACACCTGAGGTGCAGATCAGTGTTGCTCCACACATACCCCTTCCAAGAACGTCGCCAGGATACTGTCCTCCGTACTGTCCTAAATGATACTGAACTCACCTGCAGCCAGACTCCAGATGAATATGACCCATGTGAATGAAGGATCAAGCGCCCGATGTCTGTGTGATCCTGTTGTTAACCTTTTATTGACTAAGGACTGAGAGAGCGAAATAAAGAGGGTCAGGGACTACTCCTACGAAGCAGGGCCGGGAGGCTGCTTCTGGAGAGTGGCTCGGAAGAATGAAGGTCTAAATACCCTCACCAGTGAATCATGCCAAGAGCACTTCATCACCACTTAAACTCTTCCTTGACATGTTCCTATTTTCTGTTTTGTCCCTAAAGAACGGCTGCTATGAAAAGGAGGGAGGCTGAGAAGGGTCTGATTGAGCACACTGACCTAACGCAGGCCACTCCTAGAAAGAGCCTGGCTCTTCCCGCATCCACTTTAGAAAGGCTTCTATGAGGACAGCCGCTCCTAAGAGATGTGTAATCCTTGACGGCTAAGGGGCTATCAAAGCGGGAAAGATCACATAGCTGTTAAGATAAAGGTTTGGTTGCTCCAGGGTGGGCTTATCTAGGGTTAGCAGTCAGCGAGTTTTGTTGCTTTGGCTGCATTTTAAAAATTCATTGATTTGAAGCTAATACCAAGTTGTCATAGTTTCGTGAGTAACAGCTTGTGGTTTGAAGAATCAAAGCCTTTTCTTGAATCAATAATAGCAGATTCTCTGAGGTGACCCACGTCTTCACAGAGAGGGGAAGGAATTGAGAAAGACACCCTGGCAGAAGAGGGAGAGTATTTTGTCAGACCATAAGTGGCCTTTAAAAGACAAAAAGCAGCATTCCTCCTCTCCAGACCTTCAAAATCAGAAGACACTGAGCTTTTAAAAATTCAAAATGACTTAAAATGAAGCACTGCTTGGCAATAATGCACAGATTAAATGATATGTGCTTCTACACATAATACATTCATTCCAAGGGAGAGGGAAGGTCAAACTGAAGAATTTTTTAAACATGTCAATTAGTTTAATATTTATCCAGGCAACCTTTCCATATCCTTAGCTTAGTGTAACTGAGTGTTTTCCTAGACCTAGATCTTTGGAAGATGTTGAATCTACTTCTCTTTTTCCCCTGGGACAAAAGCATGTACATGCAAGTGGGTGCTTTCTCTCTCCCTCTCTCTCTCTCTCTCTCTCTCTCTCCCTCTCTCTCTTTCCCACACATACACCCATTATATTACTTTTGACCCAATTAAGAAGGTAAATCCCTAGTAATACCTCAGTATTATGTTGGCCTTTGAAAGCATTTTCTTAGCCTGTTCCATTTGAGCTTCACAGTACTGTTACCCTGCAAGCGCTGTTATTTTTATCCTGTTTTGAATGAGGAGAGAACTGAGTTTAAGAGTGAGTCTAAACAACCAGCTCGATTTTCTTAGTGGTGCCCAAGGCAGACATCACTAACTGATCAAGGTACTCCTTCTCAAGAAGCTCATACTAAGCCTCAGAACCCTCCTTGCAGCCGACCTCCAGGCAGCCACTATCAATTGATGTAAGATGACATGAGAGATAAAACCTATCATCTGCCATCCTGGAACCCAGTGATGTGCCCAAGGTCATAAAACTTCTACGCTTCATAGATTAAGGCCAAGTCACATGTCCCTTGTCTCTGCTTTTTTTTATGAAATAGAAAGCTTTTACCCCTATGTGGGGAGCTTGATGGGTTTGTTATAACCAAAAGCTACCGCCCTTGGGGATTTTTGCTTCTCTGCACGAAACTGCCAAACCCTATTCATACTCACTACTTAAGAAGCTTAAGACACAACAGAGCTCCCTGGAAATTTTAAATTACATTGTGGCTCACATTCTATTTCTATCAGACTATGTTGCTGTAGATGGTGGGTAGCTGTCAGAACCTTTAAATCAAAGAACTGGATTATTTAATTTAAATAATGATTGAGTGCAAATAAGTAATATAATTTCAGAGAATGACATGCAAATAAAAGTGATGAAGCAGGGTAAGGGGATAAAGAATGACATTGGCAGGGTTAGAAGGAGCAATTTTAAATAAAGTAATCAGGGAAGGCTTCTTTCAGGAGGTGACACTGAAGAAAAACTTGAAGAAAGTGAAGGGCATATTACCTGAGGAGCAGGCAAAAGAGTCTTCAGACAACAGCAGGGGACTGAATGGTGCATGGTTGAGAAATAACATGGGGAATGTGGGAAGAGATGTCAGAGACACAGGCAAAAGTCAGTTCCCATAAGACCTCACAAGCCATGGGAAGGAGATGCTTCCTGTGCAATTTAAAGCAAGTACATTTGGCCCTTTAATGTTGCTATAACAAACTACCTGGGCATATATGCTTTACAAAGAAAAGAGATGTAGTTCACAGTTTTGGAGACTGAAAGCCCCAGACTGGCCAGCCCCATGTGTTTGGCCTCACACGAGGACCCCAGTACCTGGGTCGCAGCATCCCTCCCACCCCCAAATAGCTGAGTGCCCTCCAGTGTAGTAGAAGTTGACTTTCCATTTGGCTTTTTATCCTCTTTCCTCTGGAGCTTAAAGGAAAAAAATCTGTGTCCATTTACCTCCTTGGAAATAACAAATCCTTCCTTGCCTCCACAAAAATCTCTGTTTCAAGTGAAAAATACATGTTTCTTTGACGGTTTTTTAATGACTCCATTTTGATAGCAAGGCTAATCCTCAACACCTTCATTCTCAGCTCTGTTTGTCCCCTAGAGCACTGAGAACGTTCACATTTGATGAGTGGAGAGTTCCAAATACTATAATTTGGATGTGGTTGCCACTCAAATTCATGTTTGGAGGCCTGGTCCTCAGTGAGGTCCTAGACCTTTAAGAGATGCGATCTGGTGGGAAGTCCTTATGTTAATTAGATGCACAACCTTAAAAAGGATTGTGGGACTACAGCTTCTCTGGCTTCTTGTTTGGCAATGTGCACTCACTCATGTGTGATGCTTCTGCCACACATCATGATGTCCTCCCCAGAACTAAGGTACTGCCAGGATCACGCCTTTCATCTCCAGGACTATGGGCTGCATAAAGCTCTTTTCTCTAGAAAGTTAACATGCCTCAGGTATTTCATTATGGTAAAACGAAACTGGCTAGTACATGGGGCAAAGCAAATTGCTGAGGAGGAAAATTCTTGAGGTAACACATCATCTCAGTATCAGCCAACCCAACACATCCACCTGTATGTCTCAGAGTCATGAAATAATATAACGAGATTAAACTTGGTGATCCTCCCTGTGTCCATTTCCAATCTCCCCTAACTGGGTGAATGGCTCTTCTCAAATTTAATTGCTCAAGTCATAAATCTGGGACTCCTTCTACCCACAACTTCTCTTTCATCCCTCTTACTCTCCATCTCCAGGGGAGGACCAGATCTTGCTTATTTCTCCCTTCAGTTTTCTTTCATCTCTGTCCAGTTCTGTCCACCCACAGCTTATTGTCCAACCACCCTCACTCTCTTCTGTCTGGATTACTGTGATGACCTTCCAACTGGTCTCCTTCCTGCACTCTTGCCTCTTTTCAATCCACTTTCCACAAGGTCAGCTGGATGTGACAAAGCCCAGCAGTTCAGATGAACATCCTACTCTGTATTTTTATTTTTAAAAACTGGAGATTGACTCCAGGGCCTTCACACTGAGCTCCAACCCCAGTCATTTTTTATATTTTTGTTTTTGAGATAGGGTCTTGCTAAGTTTCTAAGTTGCCCAGACTAAGCTAAAATGTTTGATCCTCCTGCCTCAAAGAGTGCTGGGATTACAAACATGAACACCATATCCAGGTTCTGTATCATTTCAATGGCTTTCCATGGAACTTGTAATAAAATATGAAATGCTTCAAATATGACTTAGACAGCCCCATGTATTCTACTGCTGCTTTCTTCTTTAGACACTGCAAGTTGCCCACCTGGCTCCCACACTAGCCCAGTAGTCTTTCTGTAGTTTTTGTTTATTTGTTTGTAGGTTGGTTTGGTTTGGCTTGGCTTGGCTTGGCTTGGCTTGGTTTGGTCTGGTGAGACAAAGTCTCACTGTATCATTCGGGCTAGCCTTTAACTCACAATGCAGTCCAGGCTAGGCTTGAACTCATAGTGATCCTCCTGTCTTAGCCTCCTGAGTGTTGGGGCTACAGGAATGAGCCACCACACTTGGCTCCATAGTTTCAAAACATACCAAGCACTTTCCCCCCTCTGAGTCTTCACATAATCTTGATCTTTTATTTCCCCAGCACTCTTTCTTTTGCCTTCTACTCACTTTCTGTATCAGATTCTTTAAAGGGAATTTTCCTAGTGATCAACCTGATGAGAATAAACGTGGGGAAAATTTTCCAACCCAGAGTAAGTCTTCAAGTTACTCTTATGGCATTCATTTCTTCTCATACACAGCAACAATGGCTAAGTATAATTATAGATGCTTCTGAGGTTTTCCCGTTAAATATTTGCACCCACACACTAGACTCATCATCCAGCACAATCCCTAGGACATTGCCAGGTCACAGTATTTGCTGAGTGAATTAATGGACAGTCTGGGATAGGTAGCATAATAAAGGAAAAAGAAAGATGGAATCTTGGGGAAAAGAAAACATATAAGGACTGGGCAGAGGAGGAGCCAGTAAAAGAAAGAACAGGAGAGAAGAAGGATCAGAAGAAAACAGAAGCTGTGATTTCAAAAGAGCAGCAATTTGCAAGACAGAGCACAGAATTTTCACTATATGCCTCAGAGAGAAAATATGCATGTACCATTTGGCAGTATCAACTACAGCTAATCATTCACATATACCTGCTGCCCCAGCATTTCTACCCCTAAGTTTATACCCCAAAAAGAGTGTGTCCATGTGTGTGCCCAAAAAAATATACCAGAGTGTTTATCATGACACTGTTTATTAGAGCTAAAAGCTGGAAACAACCCAAATGCCTATCAAGAGTAAAATGAACAAATCACCATACAGTCACACAGTGGAATAGCATATAAGAATGAAAATAAATGAATTACACTACACATGATGACTTCTTTGTGTATCTTACAAACTTAATGTGCAAAGGGGGTCAAATCCAAAAGAGTATATGCAATATTATTCCATTTCCTTTAAGTTCAAAACCAAGCAAAAGTAATTCATGATTTTGGAACTCAGAATCATGGCTCACCTTGGCGCAAGTATGCAGAGACTGACGTGGGGCATAAGTGGAACTCTGGGAGCTAATATGCTCTGTTTCTTGATATAATATGTGATTATGAGGTGAATTGATTTCTGGATATTCACTGAGTTGTATGTTCATGATTTGTTTACCCCATGTTTGTTATACTGCAATAAAAGTTTACTTTAAAAAGACAACTTGGCAACCTTCTATTTAAATTGCTTAGCAATGCCTAAAATAGATCATCACTGAATCTTTTCAGGAAATAGAAGTGTGGACATGACACACAGTAAGTGTGTATATATGTATGTGTGAGTGTTGAACATTGACTATTCTTCAAGCTTGCAGTCAGGTGAAAGGAAACATCAGATTTATAATGCTTCCTTAAGTAATTTGGCTCATGGACCACAGTGTTTCTATAAGAGAATCTCTCTTCAGTAAGAGTCAATCTCCTCACATTGTTAGAACGATCTTATGTAATCTCAACACTATACAACATCTATCAAATTCCATTTTTATCCTTTTCTTTTATTCAGTACATCATTCAATCAGCAAGGATTTTCTCCGCACCAGTCTCAAAGGGTGATGGGTATCAGAGAGAACTCTATGTACATCCTCTTCTTATCTCTATTCTTAGGACCTGAGGAATTCAGTAGGAAAGCTTGCCAAGAACATCTAAACCACAGGAACAGGATCTGGGGCAAGACTGTATGAGGCTTTTACCTAGAATAGCTGAAAATTGTATAATTAAAGGGTCAAAGGATGCCAGAACCCAGTGTGAGCGAGAGCCCATACAAGGAGTCAAGGATGGCGTCCAAGCTGAGTGCAGGAAACAGACAATAAAGATATCAAGTGCAGACAGGAAATAGGCACAAAAAAAGGCCCAAGAGATCAGAAGAGAAGCAAAAGCAGTGGTGGACAGGGTTCCCGCTGGATGCACTGATAAAAGATCCATAGTCTCTAGAAATGTGAAAACAATAAGAAACAGACTGAAAGTCTATCTGCTTTCTGTTATCACTACCCACCAGCAATTCTAAAAAAAACAAAATGTTAGTAGTAAAATGCTCCTAAGAATGCTTCTGACAATAGCGTTTGGAACAGGGAAAAACCTGAATCGTGGGTAAGCAGACCCTGGGTGTGTTTTGTATAGGAACACCATACAGAAGTAAAGGAAGAGGAAGCAGCATTCCACACACCAACCCGCACAAGTCCGGAGCATAACATTACTACCTGCAGATGTCTACATAGTCTAATGTCTTTTTAATTTTTTCAAAAACTGGGAATTTTTTTCAGGGCCTCATGCCCTCTAGCCAAGTATTCTATCACTGAGCAAAGGTCCGAATCCTTTTATGAATTTTATTTTGAGAGAGGGTCTCATTAAATTGCCCAGGTTGGCCTCAAACTTGCCATCTCTTCCCTCTCCCTCCCAAGAAGCTGAGATTATAAGCATACCACACCACATCCAGCCTTTCTGAGGTCTTTTACACAAAACTGAAAAACACATGAAAGTTGTGTGTGGATCCATAGAATAAAACTGTATAACACGTGTGAGCACAACAGATACTAGGGAGAGTGGGCACCCCTTTGGTAGGAAGGGAGAAATGGAATAGAAAAGCATACCTATTACACTGTTGTGTGGGGGGGTGCACGTGTGCATTGTGTGTTTAAGTCCATAGGTGGAAATGATCAGTTAATTATATTTACTCTCTTCTCTTTTTGTACATATCAGAAATAATTTTCACACACCAAAAAGCCTGAAATATTCCTGCATGCCAGGCAGGGTTGTGTCCATTTTATCCTTCATAAGCCAGTACAGGTGAATGATTCAGAACAAAAGCTGTGACATTGGTAAAAGTTCTCAGTCTATTGCTATTGGTGGCATGAGAGGAACATGGAGTTAGGTGAAAAGCACCTCAAATCCTGCAAAAGAGGCATTTGTAGCATGTATGGAGACAAGATGGCTCTATCTTAATGCTGCTGTAGGGTAAAAAAAATATCCATGGTTACATTCGGCTCCCAAACCCCATGCACAGATCCTGTTCCACATACACAGACAGAGATGACTCAACTCTTACCAACTCTAAATCTGGGAAACAGCAAGTCCATTGTAACCAGGCACCATGACATTTTGGAATACATGTTGGTAAGGTTCTCCATGCTAAGCAGCTTTACAAGTTGTTATTAGAATCACATTAGCTCGGTGCTACAGCAAATGTCCCACGTCCACAGATGATTCTTTCCAAGAAACCTATTGGTTTGCTTTTCTTCTATTTTCCTTCTGAATAGCAGCTGACAGACAAAGGCGATCTGGCCCAGGCCTTTGATGCCAATGCCAACGGAACAATAGCCCTGCTTGTGGCAATCGCCCTCTTTGTGTAGCCAGGAGAATGCTGAGACTGCCTCTTATTGGATCCAGCATACGTGGGTGGCCAGAGCAAGGTGCATTTGGCAGCCAGATGTAGATTCTGGGTGGTATGAGATGACTATCCACATAGTTAACACTTGGGACTTGGCTGGAACTCCGCTGACCGGTGCAATGAGAGACCAGATGGACTGACTCCTCGTCCTTTGAAGATGGTGTCCTTTATTCAGCTAAAGGGAAGAGGCACCCAACCATCTGACCTAGAAAGTATTCTCAGGCAGCCCTGTTCCTTTTCGTACGCATCTAAGAGAAACAGAAAATGCACTGTGAAAGAAAATGTAGGGAGCTTTTGCAAGGCACTGAAGAGGCTGCAGAATCATGCTTACAGATGTACACTGGAGGTTCTATCAGGCAGTGGGAGCTTCCCAACCATTTCCCTCAGGTAGTTCCACTTAAAAAGCAGATGACACTTCAGGGAAACAGCATTTCGAGGGACTTCTGTGCTGTGACTGCAGCTGCTGTCATGACTCTTGCTGCCATCAGAGCCATTTCTAGCCATCAGAGCTGCATCTCACTCTGGACCAGCCTTCCTCAGAAGGGCATCTAGCCATGCCTGGCACAGAGGCTTTGCCATGCCCATGTTTGTGCTGCTCGTAGGGGAAGGTGCTGAGTTATTGTCACAGTCTCATTGAGACCCAGCTGTGGCCAAGGTGGGCTGGAACCTAACAAGTTCTTTCCCTGCCCAAACTGAGCCACAGGATTCCTCTAAAGTACGGCAACTGAGCCGTGGCCCCGCTCACTAGTAAATCTGTCTAGAACCCACCAGCCACCTTGCACACATTGTGCTATGTCCCTCCAGCCCACTCCCCACACCATAGTTTCACCCCTCTCTGGCTAGCTCCGCTCAGACAGTTGACCTTGTTGCATGACATTTCTGTTTGGGGAGAGGACTTGATCCCTAAACTCATGCTCCTTTCCCAGAGAGCCTCCTCTGGGATCCTGCTTACCCAACCCTTGTTGGGTTAGAGTGGGGTCTGGAAGAATAGGGCCAGCATGGACAGTGATATAAGCTGTTCCCTGCAAAAAGTCTCCCAGCAAGGACAGTAAATACCACACCTGCATATGTTACAACCCCAATGATACATTTTGTAATTACTATTTAATTTTGCATCTGTTAATAAAGATAAGAGAGTAAATGAGAACAAATATTTATAAAGTTTGTTGTATCAACCTCTTTTTCTACTTCTGACCCTCTTTACTTGCTCCTGTGGGTCTGAGATACTGTCTGATGGCGTCTCTGGTCCCAGACAGGTTTGCTCCTGCTTGCTTCTTTTGTGCTGCTGTTGTCAGATGTTATATTTTTATTTGTTATAGCCTTAACAGTACAAGTACACACAGATCGTTCTATGCAATTGCCTTTTAAATCAATTAAGAGAAGAAAGGGAAAAATATACATGTATAGTATCTTATATAATTACAATTGCCTCTGTAAGACTTCTTTCTTTTTAATTGTAAATTTAGCTACTGTCTGGGGTCACTTACCTTTAGTCTGAAGAAATTTGTTTAGTAATTCTTGTAAGACAAGCCTGCCAGCAGTAAATTCTCTTGATTTGTTTTTTGCTTGTTTGTTTGTTTACCTGCGGGTATTATCTATGAATGTCTCATCTTTGTGTATGAATGTGTATGTGTTAACACTGGGGATTGAATACAAACCCTTTGCACTAAGCTCCATCCCCAGCCCTTTTAAAATATCTTATTCTACTTTATTTATTTTGAGATGGGATTTCATTATGTCACTAAGTTACCTGGACCCGTCTCAAACTCCTGGACTCAAGAGTTCCTTCAGCCTGAGACTTTTGAGTGCTAGGCCACAGCCATGCACCACCACATCCAGACCTTTCCATTTTTATACAGTAATTTTTTTAAGTACCAAGCATTTTATGTTATATTTCACTGCAACTCCGGGTAGTGATTTCCCTTTTTCCATTCCTCTCTTGAACTTGTTTCCTTCTTAATTGATTTGTGACTTAGTAAGAACTGTTTGCAGTCTGTTTCTTAGTGCCTAGCCTCTAAACCTCAGAGGTTACAGCCTGAGACACACAAATACTCACGCTGTGATGGCAGAATTTTTACCTTTCCTTCATTTTGTTTATTTATTTTTGAGATAGCGTCTTCAATATGTACCCTGGGCTAGTCTCAAACTGCTATGCTGTGATGACGATTCTGCCCCAGTCTCTTAAGTAGCTGGGAGTACAGATGCCCTGCAACAGCTGAGCTCTGCCTTTGACTGTCTCATGCCCAGACTGCTGTGGTAGGCTATCTGCCTCGGTAGGTTGCATACCCAGCTACTGTATTAATTTCTATAGGTAGCTGATCATTTGGTTTGGGCAACATCCTGCAGCAATTAAATGCTGGTGCTTTCACAGGGGTGGGTTTTGAGGTCAGTCTCAAGGTTAATCTTGATACCAGGAAATCTCTTTTTCTCTGATTCTCCCTGATGAAATCATGGGTAGACTATGGTGTAAAAAAACTTGTTGCTTTCACGGAGCTACTAGAATCTTCATGATTAGTTGGCACCAAAATCTCCATTATTTTCTAGGGTGAATTTAGTCTTGAATTTTCCCACATTCCAATCCTAATGAAGTCAGCTTCTGTTATGGATTGTATCAAGGTGATTCCCCCAAACCTCATGCAATCACAGGTGGAACATTTTGGAGGTGACTAGATTTAGGATGTGGAGTGTGGATTAAAGATGTTGATGCTAGTTTTCAGGGCGTGGATAAGGGAAGCCCTACCTACCCTGGGCCTGAGTGGAACAAATCAATAGGCTTATAAGCCAGACTCTAAAATGACAGAAAGAAGGTAGGCTTGCTGCTTTCTGCCTACCCTGCCATGAACAGTTTCTGCTCTGTGATGTCCCTCTGCCATGTGCCACTCTGCCTTGGAGCCACTGACTATGGACTGAAACCTCCACAAACTATAAGCTGAAATAAACCTTTCCCCCTTTTGCTTGTGGCTGTTGGGTATTTTGTCTCAGCAATAAGAAAAGTGACTAAGACAACTTCTTTGGGGAAAGCTTCAGAGATCTTTATTCCTACGACCAGCTCTCTCCTTGAATAAGAGTCTACACCATTCTTCCAGAATGGGGGTGGGGACATAGACCTACTTCTCTCTGAGTATTTTCTTTATGACCAGGGCACAGGGGAGGAGCAATAGCCCAAAGTCTTCCCAGTTTACTCTTGCAACATGGAACCCGCCCTGTATGAGCAAGCTAGGGAAAGGGCGGTTGTAATCCCATTGTTCTTTGTTTGCCACACCTGAGATAGAGCTTCCATCCTAAAAGTTGGGGCTACATAAAATGAGACGTCCACTCCTCTCCATTGCTGTTGCACGGAGTAGAACTTTTACACCACAGGGCTGGGAGTCGGGAAGGTTGGGCTGGTGGTCTGACCCTCTTGGGGCACAATAGCCCTCCACTGTGATTTGAGGATGACAGATCTCCATGTCCTTGGTTGCACCTGCTCAGAATAAAGCCACTGTCACTATGAAAAGGAGACGAAAAGGACAGCAGGGAGAGGAAACAGGTTGTGCCTCAAATGTCACAGAGTCTTATTGTTGCTGATATGACTTAGTTGATTTTCTTAAATAAATGTTTTGTCACTCATTCTATGCCTTTAGGACAATTTTCAGAGACTTCAAATGGTTGTTTTTAAATAATTTTCATCAGCTATGGTTATTTTGCCCAGAAGAAGGTCCATACAGCTCCTCATACTGATGTTCTGGAAACTAGTCTCCAGTACACATTGTTTTTGAACATTGCATAATTTTAAATCATTCTTTTTTCCCTTGGCTAAATGCTTTTCTACATAATTGCAATTTCTTTATAAATGTCATTTCCAATTATTGCACACCAGCCCACTAATTTTGAATATACCATCCTTTAACAAACTCTTTATTTTAAAACAGTTTTAGATTTATAGAAAAGTTAGGGTGGCCATGCAAATCTTTTTATATATACTATACTTAGTTTCACCTGCTAATAATATCTTAAGTTAATCCACAGTTTGCTTTTAATTTGTTTCTAGTTTTTCCCTGTGCTAAGTAAGTAATGCTGTGGTGAACATCTTGGTGCATACATATTCTTTTGAATTTTTGGCTAATTATGTATAATAATGTGTTATTTATAATTTAAATTTTAATTAATTACTTGGGATAATAATCACCTGGTCAAAGTATTTTAGAATATATTTGACTCTAACATGAAAATCCCTTAACTTGGGTCTATTATTAAAATTGTGCTTAGTGTCTGAGTGGTGATTAAGTTATGACTTTGAGGTTTGTTCAAATAAAAATGTGCCTCTTTGGCATAGCCACTGGCAAAAGATATGAAGCTAAACAGTTTCCAAAAACTGATTGTAATCGTAGGTACAGGATGATCTTGATACCCATGAGCAGACTTGTTCAAGCTGGACTGTGTCAGTCAATCTGACTTATTAGGTCAATCAGATAATATATTACAGTACATTTTCCAATTCAAACACACGATAGAGAATCAAAGTTATGTAAATTTGGCTCCATATGGTACAATATGGTCTATGCCAATTATTTTCAAGGTGTGAGTCCCAGAAGAGCAGAATTATTGGCCCAGAGAACCCAGATACCAAAAGCTGATAGCAACATTCAGATATAGAAGTCAGACCTTCAAAGTCTAAAATCTGATATGCTTAGCCTCACATTCAGCCCCAAGTGTTTGTCATATGTCTGTTGCAATCGTTTTACCTTTTCCCAATTTGATAAGATAAGGAATGAAGAAAGGTTGTAAGGTTAACCTCATGATAACCATGTGGCAGTGGTCTGATACAGGAAAACCATGTCTAAACCATTAAATCCTTTTTGGTTTTCAGGTTAGCCTTATGCTGACTGGAGGGAGGTTGCTGGGGCTAAGAGTACCTAGCAAGAAAATTCAATGTATTCTTCCAGCTGGTATTTGAGAGTAAGGCCTTACAGCCTGTTTATCTCCTGCCATGAGTGACCCCTATGATGTAGAGATAGAGAAGTTAGAAGGTCCTGAGATTCCTGTCTATTTCAGTGACTTTCTCATTGCTAGGACAAAATATACAACAACAGCAACTTAAAGGAGAATATATTTATTTTGGCTCATGTTTCAGAGAATGCAGTCCATGGTTGGTTGGCTTCAAGGCAGAAACAGAATGGTAAAAGGGCATGGCAGACAAAAGCTGCTTAATACATGACATACAGGAAGGAGAGAAGAGCCAAGGACAAGCATACACAGCCTTCTAGGTCACTTCTCGAATTACTCGCCTCCGCTGACCGGGCCACACCTCCCAGTAATACATTCAGCTACTGAACTCATGAACAGACTAGTCCATGATCCAATCACTTTAGAAACAGTCAACCAAGACACTATGAGAGGACATTTTAGATCTAAACCATAAGCAGTGTGTTATGGTTGATACATTGTGTCAACTTGGGGAATCTAGAGGTTTAGCTGAGTGATTCCGGAGGCAGCTGGGATGCTTACTTTGTAAACATCCTGAGCCTGTGGAAGAGGAGGGCATGGAGATTGTGTGAGAAGTTCATGACCCCTGGGTGGGGGTAGGTTGTTTACAATGTAGGGGAGAAAAAGAGGCTGCTTGCAGCCATTCCTCCCTTTTGCTGGTGGTTTTGTGCTCTGCTGCCATGAACAGTTTGCCCTTTGCCATGTGCCACTGTGCCTCAGAACCAGCCAAGTATGGACTGAAACCTCCACAAACTGTAAGCTAAATAAACCTTTCCTTCCTTCATTTTGGGTGTTGGGTATTTTGTCTCAGCAATAAGAAAAAAGTAACCAAGACACAGTGTCACACTAGAAGGCTAACATCACACCTGAGTACTCATTGGCAAATGGCCCATAGTGAATGACTCCATGGCAACAGAGAACCGTGGCCACAGAGTAAGCCAGTCACCCTCACAGAAGGTATGAATGGTTTTGAGGATCTGCCAGAAAGGTTTCATCACCCACTTCTACCCATTCCAACACTGAAGAGACTACATGTGTGATAGCATCAGAAATAGGGCTTAGTTTACACACCATCTTGTAAATGCCTGAAAGTGCAGTTTATCTCTACTATATCTTTAATGATTTTTCTGTCTGTATGACCTTCCCTTAGATGCAAGTGGGGTACTGGAATCCCTGTCACTATCCTGCCACTGATTTCTCCCTTTATATCCATAAGTATTTGCTGTATGTATTCAGGTGCTATGATTTTGAGTAAAATTATAGCACCTCAATTAGTACATATATATTTACAATTTTATATCTTCTTATTCTACTTTAACCCCTTTGTCATTATGTAATGACAATATTTTCCCCCTTTTTATAGCTTTTGAGTTAAAGTCTAGTTATCTGATATAACTCCGGCTACTCCTGATTTGGGGGCACTTTCCATTTGCATAAAATGTTTTCAAATTCTTATAAATGCTTCAAAGTATAAGGGACTAAGTTAGCTCCTAGAAAGTTTAGGAGATTCCCTAGAGTTCAAGAACTCTAACTTCCCCCTTCCAACTGTCCTTTGACAGTAGGGATGGTTGACTGTGCGGAAGGCAGAATGTAGATGAGGCTGAGGCAAGCACCCCATGGGTCCTTCTCCCAGTCCTGAGTGCTAGGGATTGGGGTGTGAGAAGAAAGGGTGTTAACAGAATTAACTCTGCCCAGGTCGATAGGTAGAAAACTAAAGATGAAAGTGGATCTGGTCACCTGAAGGAACATAAGCCCAGCTAGAGCCAGAAAGGGGCTTGGCACCTTTCTCTGAAAAATGTGAAGCTTATTTTCTGATCTATGACTGAGGGGCACGGAGGGGAGAAGGTAAGGACCTAGAAGAGCTGGAGAATCCCGCTCATGGGCGGGCAAGGAGAACAAAATTATTCTAACAGGTACAGTTCCCACCCTCCCCCAGCACTTAATAATTTACTAGGAACTTTTCCTAAAAGGGCAAGGGTTTGTAATCCCAAATACTTCCTAATTTTGAGATACAGATTATGTCACACTAACAGGTAATTTTGAATGTATCTAACACCGAATTCCATCTGCATAATTATGAGACTTCATACCCCACTGGCACCATCCCCCCACCCCCTCAGCCTGCACCTCTGTTATGACCCCCTGAGAATATTCAGAAAATCTTTCTTGTGCTCCCCACCACCTGGGTCCTGCTCCAGACTGTGACCTCAGCTTTCCCCTCAGACCATGAGCTCTGGCAGGCTCCTCAGTGGGAAGCCCACTGGCAAAACTATTCTAGAACATTCTGTTACATTTCTAAGAGGAACAATTACTCCTATGTCCCTTGTCCTGTTTGGTCTGCGGGCCAGGAGAAATTAAGCTAGCCACACACAAAAAAGAGCACTCTGGAGTTCAGAGACCAGACAGGTCAATATGTACTTCATTTTTATGGATACAAATAGGCACCATGCAAAATGGCATTTCTAATACCTGCCTTTGATAAATAGAAGCATGCTACAGCACTCTGTGGTTCCACTGTGGATTTAAAATTAAGATATATAATATAACTTGCACGTGCAGTTTTTCAATTTTTTTCCCTTAGAGCTAATGTTTGCAGATTGTTGGAGAAGATAATGATTATTGTTCACACAAGTAGCTGTGGCCTGGCAGAAGACTACAGAAGGAAACTGTCTGAAAATAATTTAGCCTCTTACACTGGGTTCAGCGAGTGCTGCCTGTAGCCAAGGTTAGATGTGATGTAGGAAACAGCGGAGCAGAGAAGGAGGTGGGAGGTGTGGGATGATTGGGGAGCTGTTTGGGGAGAATCTATTCATGTTCCTAGGAGACTAAAACTGGTTGTGATGACACTGGTGGCACTGGGTCACTTTAAAGTTTTGTAAAGCTCTGTCAAAATTTATTTTTTGTTTTAAAAAGTAACTTATAAAAGTTCAATGAAACCAAATAATTCAGAGGCATATAACAGTCACTTGTTTTTGTCCTTCTGTATTTATTAGTCAGTGATCTCGAGAGAAACGGAAGCAGGAGGACGTAGCCATGATGAAAACTGGCTCCACAGTTATGGAGGCTGAGCAGTCCCATGGTACGCTACAAGCTGGAGATGCAAGAAGCAAGTGATGTAATTCAGTTCAAGTCCAAGGACTTGAAAACCAGCAGTTTCAGTGTCTGGGAAAAGAAACAGATGTGTGTCCCAAGAGAGAATTTGCCCTTCTGCTTTTTGTCCTGTCCAGGCCCCCCGTGGATGAGATGATGTCCATCCAACTGGTGAAGGCAAATCTTATTTATTCAGTCAATGACTGAAACGCTAATCTCTTTCAGAAATACCCTCATGAACACACCCAGTAATGTTTTACCAGCTATCTGGATGTCCCACTGAGTCCATCAATTTGACACAAAAATTTAACCTTCATACCCTCCAATCACCATTTTGAGTTTACCTTTTCTACTGTTTATTTAAATATATCTGAAGATATTCTCACATATAGAATTTTTTTCCATAAAGTAGTTCTAACCATTAGATACTCATATTTATGTCTCTTGTGCCAGGAAAACAAATTCACACCAGTGCTCAGAGCTGTAATCAATAACCAAAGCTATCATGTTGCTACATGATATTCACTGTACGACAAGCTCGATTCTCAGATGCTAAGCCGTCGCCTTGTTTTTTTTCTTACAGCAAACCTATGAGATAGGCTTATTATAGTTCCCATTTTACAAATGGGTAGGCTGAGGCTGAGAGCGGTTAAGCAGCTGGCCATCTGACTGTGAGATCCACAAGGACAGTAACCCTAATATTTTGTTCGCCACACTAGGGCACAAAGTAGACCCCGATAAGTAGACCAAATACTTCCTAATTTTGAGATGATGTCACATTAACAGGTAATTTTGAACGTATCTAACACTGAATTCCATCTGCATAATTATGAGACATATAATGAGCATTTATAAGAATGAGCATTTATAAGAATTTGAAAACATTTTATGCAAATGAAAAGTCCCCCCAAAAATCAGGAGTAGCCGGAGTTGTATCAGATAGACTTTAACTCTTCAGGTTCATGTGGACAGCAAGTGGTTAAGCTCGATTTGAACCCCTGTTCTTCTGATGCTTCAGCAAATGCACTACGCTGATATCTTGGAGGCCGTGGCACTGGCACGGGTGCAGAGGCTCACACCTTGCGGTGCCCCTTAGCCTATGTGAATCACAATGAAGCATGCCTTTCTGAGCTTGTTCCTGCTCGAGGGTGGTGTCTCTCTGGTATGGCAAATCAACCTTCCTCAGTGTACTGATTCTAAGATCGGTGTGAAAATGACGCTTGTTTGCAAAGGGCAACAAAGAGTAAAGCTTTCAAGGAACAGGCCAGTTATTCCCCTTCTTGGTATCATCCCAACAGAATTAAAAGCACAGTGATACATGAACAGTCATGTTTGTAGCAGCACAGTTTGTAATAGCTAAATCTTGGAAATAACCCAAATGTCCATCAGCTGATAAAAAAAGGTGTGGTTTTTTATACAATGGATTACTCCTCAGCCATAAAGAAGGATCAATTTAAAACATTTCTACTAAATGGATGCACCTTGAACCCATACTATTAAGTCAAATAAATTTTACATGCATTTGTAAATGTTGCAGTTGTCTCTCTGGTGTGAGAAACTGAAAGTATAAATGAGAACCAAAATGTATAATAGATACTGTGTGTTACGGTTGATACATTGTGTCAACTTGGGGAGTCTAGAGGTTTGGCTGAGTGACTCAGCAGGAAGCCAGGTGCTTACTTTGTATACATCCTGAGCCTGTGGAAGTGGAGGGCATGGAGGTTATGTGAGAGGTACACACTCCCTGGGTGGGGGTAGGCGGTTTACAATGTAGGAGAGAAAAGGAGGCTACTTGCAGCCATTCCTCCCTTTTGCCCTGGTTGTTTTTGCTGTGCTCTGCTGCAGTGAAGTTTGCCCTCTGCCGTGTGCCTCTCTGTCTCTGAAGCAGCCAAGTATGGACGGAAACCTCCACAAGTGTAAGCTAAATAAACCTTTCCTTTCTTCATTTTGGGTGTTGGGTATTTTGTCTCAGCAAAGAACAAAAAGTAACCAAGACACTGTGAAATAGGAAGAAATTGTTCAAAAGGAAAAGGGAACCGAGGGAAGTGGAAGGGGAAAGGAGGAAAGAGAAAAGAAAAACAGATGAGAAAACAAGGATAAAATGGAAACAAAGCTTTGTAAATAAAGAAGGGAAGAAGGGTTGAGGGAGAAGGGAATGGGAAAACAGAATTAAGACATATCACGTAGAGGTACAAATTCCATATGAAGAATGTGATCATTATATGTGTGTGTATATATATGTAAAAGAGAGACAGGCCTTGCTGACTGAAGAGAAACAAGTGAAGAAGTGGGTGGACAGGCATGATCTGAGCACACATGGGCCAGGCACTCGCACTAGCAGTATCTCAGGCTGCTTCCTGAGTGACACGTGATTCTCAAAAGAAAGGCACAGAGGTACAATGATGGTTCACAGCAGCTCTTACATGGTCTGGCTGCCCCAGACCATTGGCTTCTCTCACAGTTAGTACCCCGTGAAATGTCACATGCTTTAGTTAAGTACTTTGTTGTGTGACACCTCACAGACCTACTGGGTCTGTTTGCTTTGCCGTTAAACCCAGTCCCTACTCCTCTGCATCTCAACATCTAAAAGCTAAGGCAGCCCAGGAAGAAATTAAAGTTGCATCTATTAACTGATTTTTCAGTGTGCTATTGCAAAAACTGCACTTCAAGTGCATGCCTGTCTTTAATTTTTTTTTTCCTAGCAAAAGCTTTGGAGAAAAATATAACACTGAAGTGAAACTGACCAAATGAACTCCAAAGAGAAGACAGAGGTTGGCTGGAGGAAGGGGAGCCAGGTCCCTGGGAGGCTCAGGGTACAGAAGAGCTTCCTGACGTAGGACAAGGAGGAAGAAACTGGATTTGCCTGCCTGCCGGGCAGGACATGAGGGAAGAGAAAAAAGCAACACCCAAGTGGCCTCAGATGACATGGAGAGACCCTCTCTAAGGTGGCGCAGCAGGCAGGACCCGGAAGCTGCCAGCCCAAAAGAACCAGTGGGGACTTGACAGGAAGAGGGTCATATGCAGGCAAAGCTAGGAGCCTGGAGTGAGACCAAGGCTTTCTAGTAATAGAGGTGGCTCTGAGAATTGGGGTCATGCGTATGATGTTGGACAGATGGCCTTCTGAAAGATTCTGGGCATCAAGATCGGTTAGGAAAGTCCACAGGGAGGCTACAGAGATGGTGGCCTTTCCTGAGACATGCTAGACAACATCAGCTTTATTACCATCCTATCAACTTATGCTCAGCTATAGCCTCAGGCTTAGAAGGCTGGCCAAGAGGGAAAGAAATGCTACATACGGTATTTTTTCAACTGCATATACGCTACTGCCTCAAACTTACTCAATATAAACAAACAGCATTTTAAGAGCTGGGTTTAAATTGAAGCTCTACATTCATTTCTGAGAGGAGTAATTTTCGAGACTTGTGCATTTTGGGAGCCAACCAGTCACAG
This sequence comes from Dinomys branickii, assembly GCA_004027595.1. Classification (NCBI taxonomy): domain Eukaryota; kingdom Metazoa; phylum Chordata; class Mammalia; order Rodentia; family Dinomyidae; genus Dinomys; species Dinomys branickii. The sequence continues at coordinate 115,524 of PVLD010003082.1, forward strand.
CCCCGCTTCCTGTCCCTTCTTGTAGCAACACAGTCACAGCCTGTCTGATGGCTGGGTTATATTTCTCATCTATTTTCAATCGGCCCTGTCCACATTGAGGAAAACCAGCCAGTCCTTAATAGGTTCCTCTGCTGTTCCTCATTTAGCAGCTGGTTAATTCTCAAGAGGAGGATTGCATTTGAATGTATGTTGCCTTGATCTTATTGTAATGCTGTTCTCCGATTCTCCTGCTGCTTCTTTGAATAATTAGTATTTTTTTTTAAAAAAGAAGAAGAAGAAGAGAAAAGAAAGAAACGGTTAACCTCTTCATTGGTCTTTGGTGCTGTAGCTCCAGTGAGCTGTCACGAATAGAGTTCCGTAACAAATGAGATTATACCTCTCTTCGTAATCCACCCTTTTCATCCTTGTACAGTAGCAGCACTGAGTCTTTGGGGGATCACATCAACCAAATCCCGAGTTAGAGACATTTAAATTCAAAAATCCACACTCAGTTGCACCTGTTCTTTTCCTGGCTACCGTGGTGAACTTGGAATTTGGATATAACTCCTTGAAATTTTATTTTTTTTAAAGTAAATAGAGGCTTGTGTTGAGATTGAAAAGTTATTTCAACATGCATCCTAGACAGCATGGCCTCAAATGGAGGCTAAATGCAAACAGGATCCCAACTTGAGATTTGCATTTTAGCCCAGCACATTCAAAGCAATAATTTACATTGTGCTATGCCAAGTGGTGAGTGACTGTGTTAGGAGGATTAAAGGATTACTTTTTAATCCACTGGAACTCAAGCAATGGCCCCTCTCTCAGCAACATTAATAACTGTAATGAACTGCATTCTCATACCTCTTTTCTTCAAGATTCTCAAAATGTTTTGCAAAATGTAAATTACCAAATCACAGATTAATTTTTAGAGCTGGAAAGAACCTTAGAGAGCAACCAGACAACTCCTGATTTAAGTATGAAACTCAAGGTCCAGAATCATCCAAGGACTTGATCCAAGTCTCATCCAAGCCACTTGCTGAGAAAGTAGAACTCAAATCCACGCCTCTGGATTTTTCACCTAGGGTGCTTTCCCTTACAGCTTCTGTTGCATGAACTTGCCTTCCACATTGGCAGCCCCTTGGAACTTATTGCAAAATCCCCCGCCCAGACCTGCAGAATCAGAATGTGTACTTGAACAGAGGCCTGAGCATCGTATATGCATAAAATCCCAAGAAGCCCTGCTTTCCACCTCCCTGCCACTGTCCCACTGCTCTGTGACCTTCATCACAGCCCTCAGGACCACTTTCGGAACATGCCCAAGGAGGTCCAATAAAATAAATTTAATTATAGTGTGGAAGGGCTGTGAGCGTGCCTCAGTGATAGAGCATGTGCTTGGCATGCACAAAGCCCTGAGTCCAATCTGAAAGAATAAATAAAAATAAAAGAATAATAGCATGGAAAGAATATTCTTTAGTGAAAGAAAAGTGGCACCGTTCATCTAAGCATGGCAAGGGGAGAGAGAGATGAGAAGAGGACCCTATCCTCTGCAGCTTTTACGAAGAACTTAACGCTGTTCATTTGGAGAAAGAGACTCTTTGGAGACAACAAGCTTAGAATCAGACAGAAATGCAATACCTAAGGTACAAAAGTAGAACCATTCAATTTGGGTATGAGGTTTTTAAAATATTTTTATTATGGTATAATGTACACATAGTTAAGCACATGCACCTTGAGAGGGCAGCTGAATTTTACAGGCATTTCACAGTATTATGGGCTGAATTGTGCTCCTCCAAATTTACATGTTGAGGTTCTATCCCCAAATACCTCAGAAATGTGACTGTATTTGAAGATAATGCCTTTAACATAGTAATTAAATAAGAGGAAGTCATTAAAAATGGGCTCTGATCCCATGTGACTGGTACCATTCTAAAAAGAGATTGTAACACATATACATGGAATGGGATGACCATGCAAAGACACAGGAAGAAGATGGCTGCTTCCAGCCAGTGAGAGGGTCTTCAAGAGACAGGAAACTTACTGAAACTTTGATTTCTAGATTTTTCACTTCCAGAGCAATGAAAAAATAATCTCTGCTGCTTAACGCACTCAGTCTATATCTGCACGGTGGTAGCAAGGCAATATGTACACTGCGGAAGCACCTTCCAGATCAGGTGCAAGCATTTCTTTCCAGCATTCCAGAATTTGATTGTAGTAACAGTCAGAAGCCATTTTCATCCTAAGTGGGAAACTCACCAAGGCTAAGTGGAACTTTGGGAAGATTACCAAAACGATGACATTGAGTAGACTAAGGTGAATGGTGAACTGGCAGTGCGGTGGCAGGAGAGAGTAGGGAAGGGGAAAGTGTCAGGGGCATAGTCCAGAATCTTCTGCTTAAGTCAAGGAGTTCATGGGAAATTAGAAATAAAGGGAGCTAAAGGGATATTTTAAAGGAATCGGCAAATGACAAAGGTGAACAGGAGGGAAGCATCACCGTTACCAAAATGCAGGGACTGCTATAGTTTGAATATGGTTTGTACCCTCTGAAACTCAGTCTGTAATTTGAATCCCAGTGTGACAGTGTTGGGGAGGGGTGGGGTATTTAAGAGGTGATTAGATCCTTAAGAAGGAACAGTGTAGCTCCCAAGGGACCTAGAGTGAGCTCCTGCTCTCATGGGATTGGATTTGCCACTGTGAGAAGGGTCCTTGTGACGGGCGCTCACTTTCTTTCTCATGCACGGTCCTGCTTGCCCTTCCATTTTCTGCCATGAGTTGAAATAGTACAAGGCCTTGGGGCTGGGGATATAGCTCAGTGGAATAAGCACTTGCCTAGCAAGCGCCAGGTCCTGAGTTCGATCCCCAGTACCGCCGAAATAGTACAAGGCCTTGACTAGAGGCAGTCATTCCACACCGGACTTCCTCAGAGCTGTGAGCCAAAATGAACCTTTTTAAAATAAATTACCCTACCTCAGGCATTCGTCTATTGCAACGGAAAATGGGCTAGGACAGGACTAAACTGTTGAAGAATTGATGACAAGCATTAGATATTTGGAGAAGAGGCAGTTGTAGTTGGAAATGCTGAGTTCTTTTACAGAGATGATGGATTTGAGGGAATGACCACATATTCAAGTAGATATGACATGACCAGGAGATGGAAATACACTCATGAACTACACAACAATATTTTGGTCAATGACAGACCATGTATACAGTAGTGGTTCTGTAGATTATGTTTGCCTGGTCATGTAATCAACTCAGTTTGTATGTCTACACTCTATGATGTCTGTATAATGACAAAATAACCTAACAACTCCTGTCTCCAAATGTATCCCTGGTGTTAAATACTGACCTATAAGACTGAGGCCAAAGATGAATGAGGACAGGCCTGGAGGTATAACTGAGGTTGGAAGAGTGGATGGCATGTGGAGAAGGGGGAAGAAAGCCAAGGATGGATGATAGCACAGTAATGAAATAATAATAGCAGTTAATATGTAGTAAGTGCTTACTGCCTGGCAGACATTCTGCTAAAAGCTTTACATAGGTTATCTCATTTAATACCCCCAAGAACCCTGGAGGGAACATTTGGTCATTATCATTTCTGTCTCACCAGGGAGGAAACTGAGCCCTATAGAGATTAACTAATTTTCCTAAAGTCACACAGCTAGTAAGTGGTAGCTCCCTCGCTGCTAGTGAGCTTAGAAGAAAGAGGAGTCAGTTGAGACTAGTTCAAATGAACTAGCCTAGTGCTATTCTAGTCTGCTGTTTAACATTCCTCATGCTATGGTGCTGTTTTCAGAACAGAACAAACCCCTGTCATCACTAAGTCCCTCCACATACTCATCCAAGAACACCAGGGCCACATTTTAATGAAGGCTGCTACCATCGCCCTAGTCTGCTGCCTGAGGAGTTGGATCCAAGTATCAGTGTTTATTATTATTGCACATTCTTGGAGACAGTTTATCTATTAGCAGCCATGTGTCACTTAACAGGGATACAGTCAGGGAAATGCACTCAGGTGATTTTGTCATTGTTCAACCATCGGTAAGCACACTTACACACACCTGGGTAATGTAGTCAGTCACCCCATGTGGCCTCTGATGCAGTCAAGAGATGCAACAAACACGAGACCCATAGGGCTGCTGCCTGAATAACACAGCATATTGTTTTACAATCAATTTTGGTTTTTTAAGGTGGGAAATACTCTAAAATGATTTAAAAGATGGTAGATGCATAACACAGTAACATAGTCTCTCATTACTAGCAAGGATTTATATGCTATCTGTAACTGTATGTGTTATACTTTTATCGAGCTGGCAATGCACTAGATTTGTTTACATGAGCATTAGCACAAACACATGAGTAATGTGTCACACTATGACATGACTACACCAATGATGTCACTGTGCAATGGAATTTTTCAGCTTCATTATAATCTTACGGGACCACAATCATGTATGTAGTCTATCACTGATTGCAATCTTGTTATGAGGTATATGACTGTACTTCAAAATATGAGCTTCTCATGTTTTGCTTTTATTTCTGGTTTTGAGTCCAAGCTTCTCCTTCTCCAAGACCACTTTTCTTTCAAACAGCTCTGGTTTCTTCATCTCTGTAGCCTGTGGAGCCGAGCACAACTCTTAGAAGACGCTGGCACTCAAAGCCCCAAAGGTCTCAGGGAAAACTAGATTACTTTTCCATGAATGTGCTTCCACACATATTTTGCAATTTCAGAGTTGTCCCTATGCCTAAGGAAATGTCATACATGGAGACAAATAAAAGACATTGACAGGTGCAAAACTCTGAACCATCAGAATTTAGCCAAAAGGGCCTATGGCCTCTCTCCAAACAGCCTTCTTTTCTCTTTGTTTTTCCTCCAGATTGATCTATCTGGGTATTATTTTTTTCTCTAATTGTACATTTATAAAATAGCACCTCATGCGCACCCAGCAAATGTGCAAACTGTTTCATAATTAAAGAGAATTCTATTCCCTAAAATCTGGTATGTGTGGTTAAAACACATGATTTGCTCTGTGCTCTAATGGAATGTGTAGCTAAAGAGCCAGAGCTCTACTCAGCATCACCAGCTAAGACAATGCGCAGAGTATCCATCCATTATTCTGGAAGCCCCACACTGCCATTGCCAAGTGATTTATTTATTTGTAATTCTCAAGAAAGCCCCATTTCTTCTAGTGATACAGCAGGATTCTTTGGAAAGACACAAAAGGGACATTTGGAGAAAACAACATGCTAAATCTAGAAACATTCTGGGTTCCTGATGGTTGTTTTTTTTTTTTTTTTTTTTTTATCTTCCCAAGTTGTCTGAGAGACGTTTCTTATTCCATAGCAGGTGTCTGGCCAGGAACATCATAGCCAAATTAATTATTATAGCTATGTATAGCTATACTTGCATGTAGACTGTTAATAATAATCTTAACAATGAGTCTTGACAAGAAAGAAATGCCCTTTGCTTTTGTTTTTGGTTTTTGAGACAAGGTCTTGCTATGTAGTGCATGCTGGCCTTGAACTCACTATGTAACACAGGCTGGCCTCAAGCCCACAGAAATCCTCATGCTTCAGCCTTCTGAGGGCTTGGATTATAGGTGTGCACCACCATGCCTGGCTGAAATGCCTGTTTTGAGTGTCACAATTCACAAAACAATTTCATTTCTGTAATTGTAGTATAGATTCTCCCAATCAACATTGGAGGTAGGCAAGATAAGCCTTGGTATTCCCTTGTAGAGGTAAAGAAATGGAAGCATACACTGGTGAAGTGAGTTTCCAAATAATATATAGTTGGAGGGATAGAGCCTTGCAGGCCACATTTACTTACAGATTGGCAGAAAGAATGAGGATAATCTAAAGAGTTATGATTTCCCTACAGATCTCTCCAGAGTGTAAGTACTTAAGCTAGCTATATACTGTATTTATGTAGTCAAATGAAGTATTTCGAGGCTTAGCTGTTCCCCATCGTACAGATGAAATCGGCCAGGAAACTGTCCATCATATACACTACCTAAAGAGTGCAAACAGAGCCATCATCAAGTTGACACAAGGAGCATCTGATAAGGTTCAATGTTGAGACTGAGACCTCAACTTTGAGAACATAGCACCAGACCATTTTTGGCTCATTTAAGTGATGGCCTTCTACATGGTCTGAGTGTGTTCCTTCCATGGTAAATGAGGGTGATCCATTTCTACATTTCTGTTGATAATTCATATTGACATTTGTACAGCACCTTAGTTTGTCAAAGCATAGTCATTTATAATATATGATTCTGTCACAGCCCCTGTGAGCTAAATTGGGTTCATGGCAATATTCCCACTTCTCAGATAAGGAAACAAAGGCGCGGTTAATAAGAAGGTATTCACATATTAATGGCATGGCTGGTAGCATATGGTAGTTCCTACCTAAACAATGGGGTACAATAATGAGAAAAAGCAGGTAAAATTCTGCCTCTTGTTTCTTAGAATTCAGTGTGGGGGATAAAAAATTCTGCCTAAAAATCTCAACTGAATGTTATATTGCTTTCATCTACATATTCTATCAAGGCATTGTATAAGCTGTGCGTTTTACACATTCTATGACAGGTTTTTTATGAAGAAGCAAAAATTGCACTGGAAATATAGACTGTAGAGATTAGGCCTTGTCAAAGACCTAGCACAGCTCGGCTCGGGCAGTCAAATAACCTGAGGAGACAGAATGAAAATGTATTATGGAAATGGAAAGGATCACTGTTCCAGGGAGAAGGAAGGGCCTAGAGAAAGGCCCTGTGGTAGAAAGTACCTTAAAGTGACAACTCAGTATCAGTGCAAGTGGGTGGCAGAGCCTAAAGGGAAGCAGCAGCTCACTGTGAAACTAGAAAGGTAGCTGTTGTGTGAAAGGTTTTTCAGTTTTTATTCTTTTGGGTACCAGGAATTGAACTCAGGACCTTGAGCTTGCCAGACAGGCACTGCACCACTGAGCTATACCCCTGGCCCTTAAGCATTTATTCTAATAGCAATGAGAAGTCCTAAAAGAGGTATGAGCAGGATGGAGGGTGAAAATGAAATCCGTCCAAGCTTGTGCATGGTGCTGCCAAGGAGACTGGTCCAAGAGGAGTCAGTCTGTGGGAGGCCAATCACGAATTTAGTTTTGAACGTGTTGGCTAGAGATCTTCAAAAGAGAGCCACACAGAGTGAGGTGAAACATAGAGGTGAGAGCTAAAGACGCAGATCTATGAGTTTCTCTCCTGTAGGTGGTCATCAGAGCCACAGATGCAGATGAGATGAGATGGCCCACAAGGAGAGAACAAAGTGAGAGAAAAGGAGATCTGGGAAAGATGTTTGGGAAACTCCAATCTTTACTTGGCGGGTGGAGGAAGGTAAGTCTACAGAAGAAGAGAGAGACCAGCTTGCCAAGGGAATACAGGAGCACAAGATATCAGGGAAGATCGAGGTATATTTTCAAACACAAGGAAGTGGTTAATTAATTAATTGTTAATTAAGTGCTGCCAAGAGGTTAAGTGATTTTTAAAAAGGCTGAAAAACTTATCTATTAATAGAGACACAGAGGCCACAGGGGAACTTAAGAGCAGAAGCAAGGGGGCTGGGGATATAGCTCAGTGGAATAAGCGCCTGCCTAGCAAGCGCGGGGTCCTGAGTTCGATCCCCAGTACCACCAAAAAAAAAAAAAAAAAAAGCAGAAGCAAGAAGCCCACCGCCAAAGGCTGAAGAGAGTGGATGATGATGTTAGGAAGACCGGAATAGTGACTGCAGTGTTTAGTTTTGCTCACTTTGATTCTAGGGTACATGTGACCAAAGAATATACAGTCCTCCCTTAGGTATAGGTGGGGGGTGGTTCCAGGACACTTCACAAGTATCAAATTCAGAAGATGCTCACATCTGTCATATAAAATGGTATTGTATTTGCAAATTACCCAGGCATACCTGCCTGTATACTTTGAATCACATCTAGATTACTTATGATACCTAATACAATATATTGTTTTTTTTTTTTCTTTGGTACTGGGGATTGAACTCAGGACCCTGCGCTTGCTAGGCAAGCGCTTATTCCACTGAGCTACATCCCCAGCCCACCTAATACAATATAAACGCTATATAAATAATTGCTCTCCTCTATTTTACAGGGAATAAGGACAAAGAAAAAATGTGTATAGGTGCGAATTCCTTGAAGGTTTTTTGATCCACAGTTGGTTGAATCCTCAGATGCAGAACCCACAAAAAACGTAGAGCAGACTATCAAATCTACAATAATAAAAAAAAGTTAGTTTTTAGCTTGAGTGGGAATATATGCCAGAAGTAGAGAACTTTACGTTACAATTGCCTCAGTTTCCTCTTGTGCTACCCTCTCCCGCAGACGCTCCAGCTAGACTCTCCGCCTTGAATCCGGGACCCCTGGCCCCTGGCTCTCTGTCTCCAGCACTCAGTGCCCAAGCCCCTCTTAGCTGTCGTACTGGGAAAGAATCGGGTGAACCTATTCTCACCAAGTTAATGAGGAATGATAGCTGCAATGATCTAGGAGTTTGCTTTTCTGTGAAAGACAATTCCTTAACAAGTCAGGGACCTGGAGGATAATGTTTAGGGTAGGCAGGTATGAAATAGGGAGCTTGAGTGTGAAGATAGTACTGTGAACTGGAAATGGTGCTAACTTACTGGGTCATCCAGAAGAATCGTTTCCCCTCTCTGGGACCTTCTTTTTCACACACAGCGTCTGGAGTTGGATCAGATGTCCACCCTCTTCCAGCCCTGGTACAGTAGGTCACTGTAGCAACCTGGTTCCAGTGGATAGTCCAGTTCTTTGGGAAGGGTGAAAAGGGACAGGGACACAGAAAACAGGGAGGGGGCCCTTCTCTTGCCTCTAGGAAGATGGCTTAAACTTAGGTTAAGCTAGAATAAATCAATTGAGGTGTGTAAATCAGACCACATTTTAAGTGCTCCAAAAAGCTATTTAAAAAAAGATTCCTGAAGGCAATCTTCAGGAAAGCGAGGAGTCCTTTTGTTGAAAGCATAAATGCCCCTGGATCTATCCTTTTTTAATCATGTAAATACTCATCTATCAGGCTTCCACAAGGCACTAGGTACATTTGTGTCTAATAACAATGCGTAGTAGAGAAATGGTTGAGATGCTCTGATAAGGATTAATGCTTGACTTCCTCTTTCAGTTCTTTTGTACACTGCACTTGGCTTTGAAAGTGCTTTTCTGTCTGCACTTCAGCTTCTGAAATCACCTTGAAGCAGTCACTTCATGCAGCAGACGGTGAAGAGGTGCTGTTACCAGGAGTAGGCTCTGATATGCATCCAAACACCGCCTCTAATTACGAGCCATCAGCTAGCAAAGGATGGGTGACGTGCAACAGGCAAGCAGCCTTGTGTCTGAGCTCCAGTTTGGAGAAAGGCGTTCTAGCAAGTGAGATGAAACCTCAGTGATTCTGTCATTGGCTTCTACCCCCAAAGCTGGCTAGCACTCCAGCTTCCGTTTTCAGTCATCACTTCCTTCACTCTGAGCACGAGTTGTTCAAGTTCATTCATTAGATAGCCTTCTGCATTTACACAAAACACATGGTGCTCCACGCTTCATTACTACGGTGTCACTGTGTCCCTGCATAGAGCATACTGTGGTGGCTGGCCCCAAACAAATGCCTTCATGCTCTGCACCTTTTATACCTCCACCCACTGCCTCTTTCTTCACTCAGCGAACCCTGGACAGAGCCTTCTGATCTCCTGCCAGCAACCACTTCTGTGTTGATTAATACTTCCGTCTCACTCTATGCCATGCCAAACTGAGCTGGGTTTGCCTCCTCCCTGTTTCCTGGCCATCCAGAAAAGCAAGGACTGTGCAAATGGACAGATCTGCCGGCCCGGGGCCGGCCCTAGACACCAGATGATTATGGAAGGTAATGAAGAGCGAAGGATTCAGAGGTGAAAAATGACCTCTTTGGAACCCTCATTGATCTGCCAGCTGAGATCTTTTGCATGTGGAACCTAAACTTGGCATTTCAAATTGAACCTGGTTTGAATAGCTCGTGCAACTTTGAACCTGGCAGTGATTTTTAGATGGATGTTGTTTAGATGGGGAAACTGAGGCTCAAAGCATGCAAATGACTTGCCAAAAGTAACAGTGGCAGTGGCAGAGCTAGGGTTAGAACGCAGGTCTGATATTCTGATCACTTTCCCAGGCTGCAGAACCCAAGTTCTATAAATAAGATAATGTTGTACATCTTCCAATATAAAAAAAAAATCAGGGCATGCTGGTGTAACCCAGATGTTGCCCCCAAAGGGGCAGTAAAAAAAGAGTGGAACCAGTGTTTGGGGAACCAGAGTCACAGAGAATAGCCAAGAAACTGCTACTCTCACCTAATATTCATGGGCATAGGGGTAAGCCCAAGATGATGCCTCCAATACAGTCTCCTTTTGGGGAGAGCTACATTTTGTAGGAAGCATTTCACTTTGAGATTTATTTTTCCATGAAGTGAAGAGTATGAGGATGGAAAGAAAGGTCTACATGTGGGCCCTGTCAGTCAGATGCAATAGGAGATAGCACCCTCACTTAATGGGCAAGCCTCAGATATGACCTGAATTGGAGAAAAATTGAAATTACCTGGAAAAAGACCAAGGCATGCCCCTCCCTCAGAGCATCAGAGATTCAAATCCCCCCAATTAAAACACAAACTACCCCAGGAGCTCTCGCCAGCCTCCTGTCAATGACTAATTAACACCTTGCCATGCATTATCACCACAGGGTTCCTTCCCTGAAAATAGATGGAGAAAGGAAGGGGCTTGGTTGTCAAGACTGGGCAAAGACCTGCTCTGCCTGTTTTTACATAGCTACACATGGGTCACAGATTGTGGAGCTGTGATCCAGGGAAAGCAAAGTATTGCTTCATCTTCCTATACCCAACAAAGACTCTTGGACTGCCTTGTCAATAAGAGAGCCACTAGGAGAATTTGCAAGAGCCAGCCACTTAATGAACATTGTTTATCCATACTTGCGAGACAGCATGCACTGACTGACTCATACAACTGGTCAAGTTCAATGCTAAGCACATGGCTATAAGGTTGACTAAGATATTTCCTGCCACTGAGGAGGGCACAGTCTAGCAGGACAGTTATGCCCACAGAGCTAACCCTGAGGAAGCAGGATAAGGACTACACAAAAGCAAATGAAAATGAAATAAAATTTGCTACTGACCTACTCTGGCCCAGTAATTTTAAATCATTCCTTCATTAGTTCACTCTACAAAAATGTAGTAAATGTATATAGCAGCTGTGTTAAGAATGCAAAGGTGGACAGAAAATATCTTTGCCCTTGAAGAATCAAGGGAGAGATACGTGGATATACAGTAAGGGAAGAAAAGTTATAGCTGCAGTTTCAAAAGTCTGGGTATGCACAAAGGACATTGAAAGGGGTTCATTCTTAATGGCTTCTCAAAGCGTCTTCTTTTACACTAACTATATCCTGTGAGTCCATTTATATGAACTTCTAGCAGAAGCAGAACTAAGCTACTATAGACAAATTCAAAACAGTATTTGTGTTTAGGGAAATAGTGACAGGGCCAAAGGGACATGAGGAAACTTCCTGCTGTCATAGTAATATTTTATATCTTGGTAGGGGCTTGGTAATATTGCTAAATACCTTTATGGAAACTCATCTAGTGGCACGTTTAAGATTTGTGTATTTTGTTGTTTATAAATTTTGCCTCAAAAGGACTAAACATATATTAAACTGTAGATAATGATATACACAATGAAGTATTTACAATGTGTGGAGGGAGGTGTCCTGATATCTGCAACTTTTTTTTTTTTTTTTTTTTTTGCGGTACTGGGGATCGAACTCAGGACCCTGCGCTTGCTAGGCAAGCGCTTATTCCACTGAGCTATATCCCCAGCCCCTCTGCAACTTATTTTGAATTATGTAAAAAATTAAGATAGATGGATGAACAAATGGATGGGTAGGTGGATGGATGGATGGATGGATGGATGGATGGATGGATGGATGGACGGACGGATGGGCAGACAGACAGACAGAGATGTGTTAAATATAGTAAAGCATCAATTGTAGAATCTAGTTAATAGGTATGGACTGTGTAAGTCTCACCTGTTCTGAAAGCTTGAAATTTTTCAAAATAAAATATTAGAGAAACGAATTTGAAAAGTTAAGTAGATATTCCCCAGGCAAACAAAGTGAGAAAGAGCTTATGCCTTTCCCAAGTTCCCTCCTCTCATCTGCTTTTCCCATCTCCTCTATAAAACCTGTTCACTAAATATTTACTTATCTGCTTTGCGGGGGCTGGGGATATAGCTCAGTGGAATAAGCACTTGCCTAGCAAGCGCAGGGTCCTGAGTTCGATCCCCAGTACCACAAAAAAAAAAAAAAAAAAAGAAAAGAAAAAGAAATCAGGATGGGTACTTATCTGCTTTGCAGCAAGGAGTAGCCACACAGCACAATTCTGGTCAATGAGGCATTAAGGGAACTCTGCTAGTTTTTCTGGGAAAGCTTTTGCTTAGTTTGTGCTGCCTCTGACTTGCATACACAGGTGCTATCTGGAGCTATGGCGGCCCTCATAACCACTGAGGGACATCCAAAAGGATCAGACTCCCACCCTGACATTATTGAGCCACAGAACCAATGTCAACAGCCACTCAGCTCCAGATTTCTTTCTATGTTAGAAAAATAGTTCCTTATTTGTTTTAGCCACTTAGTCAAGTTTTGTGTTACTGGCAGCTAAAATATTCTGAGCATGAGGCAGAAGTATAAAAAGCCTGGCCTTAAAGTAATTGCAAGCAATTTGATGGCTGGAACCAGAGTTTAGAAAGGAAAATGTGGAGCAAAAGATGTAGCTGGCTGAGTGCAGTGGTGCATATCTATAATTCCAGCTACCTGGTAGGCTGAGGCAGGAGGATTTCAAGTTTAAGCCCATGCTGGGCAACTCAGTGAGACTTCTTCTCAAAATAAAAATAAAAAGGATTGGGGATGTAATGCAGTGACAGAGCACTTGCCTACTATGCATAAGGCCCTGGGTTTGATCCAAAGTATTGGGTAGGGGGAGACATAACTCTAGGGATAGGAAGAGACCATACTGGACTTCAGATTTTCTGAAGGTAACAGAGCATGGGTGTGAGGGAGGGGCAGTTATCAGATTGCCTTTTAGAGCAACAATTCTCAATTTTTTATAATGATTAGAATTATTTGGGTTAAAAAAATACAAATCCCCAGCTGGGCGTGGTAGCTTGTGCCTATAACCCCAGCACTGAGGAAGGAGGATCACAAGTTCAAACCCAGCCTAGGTAGATTACTGAGACTCTGTCGCAAAATAAAAAATAATTTAAAAGGGCTGAGGATGTGGCTCAGTGTGAAGGCCTTAGATTCAAGCCCTAGTACTCCCTGACCTCCTCCCAAAATTTCCAAATCCCACAACCAGAGATTCTGATGGTGGATGTCAGGGCCACACCCATACCTCCTCCTTTATCAGCAACCTCCATGATCAGGTTTGCACACTTACAATGTCCTATCTCCGTGCCTCTCTGCCTAGGGAGTTTCCCTGGTCTCAGAGACACACCACATGCACACATGAGACACACCAGCAAGTGTGCCAGTGTCCCCAAGTGTGTCAAAGAGAGTCAGTGCTTCCAAGAGTACACTTGAACTAATAAGGAAGAGAATTCCAGATTCTTTGCTCATCAATGGAACCCTCCTTGGTCTCTCAGAAGGTCTCCTATGGATTGAGCCCTAGTCGCCCACTGTGATAAATAACCCTAACATTAATACATCCTTTATTGGCTTTCTTCCCTTCCCCATTTCATCTTCCCCAGGCCCCTAAAATTTTGCAACTAGAAATCCCCAAATAAACTCCAAGATCTTAAATGTACAGCTAAAGCTCTGTTTTTAGTAGAACCCAAACTCAGACCCTGGCTCAGTATGCCTGGGAATGTGCATTCTAAGCATCTCTAGTGTAAGCACTGAGACATGTGGACCCAACCTCAGTCCGTCTCCCACAAATAACTTCCCCTGTGACACTGTCAGAAACATTTGTAGATTAGATTGAAATTCTTCAATGGCAAGCAGATTTTTCAGTTGAGTTGAGAGCAAGAGATTTAACAAATTCTCCAGCTAATTCAGCTACTCTATGAAAAGTTTCCAAACAGAAGCATTTTCAAAGATAATGCCAAATAAAAAGTTCTCAAATCAGCCTATGACCTTGAAAATAATAATCAGGAATTGTCAACAAAATCCCCACTACATAAATAAGAATAATGAATCCTAAATATGCTTTATTGCTATGGCTTGTGTCTAGATGTCCTCCTAAAACCTCATGCAGTCATAGGTGGGGCTTTCCAGAGGTAGCTGTTTGGCAGAAAATGCTCCCCGAGCCAGTGTACTCCAGTTTGTTAGCTGCCAATGTAACAATTCCTGTTCTAGTTTCTGTCACTTTTGTTTCTTAGAAAAGGCTGGTTACTGTGCTGCATAGCTGGTCACTATGATGCACATTGTATAAACCAATCCCCAGTTGACAAGCCATTCTGCCTCTGTGCTTCCTGCTTGCTTACCCATGTAAGCCCTAGGTCACTAGCGATTAGGGTCTGATGTTTTGGGAATGATCCCAATCACTGCCTTCGCTGTAAATCTGCCTCCAAATCCTGGGTGTCATTTCGGTAGTTCTGTTTGCTCTAGCAGCTGGAGCTAGAGTGTATGATATTGGGATTAAATGTGGGATTGTGGGATTAGGGTGTGTGATTACTATATTAGCCTACTGATTGGCTTGGCCAAAGAAAGGTCCACTCCGGGATGAGCACTATCTGCTCTGAGAGTGTGTAGCCTGAAGAGAATATGAGGGCCAGAAACAAGACCGCTGTCACTGACTGCTGCTGTTTCTCTACGTCACTGTTTTGCTGCCTTCTGCCTGCCATGAACTGTTTCTCTTAGGCAATGCCCTTCTGCCATGCCACGCTGCTTTAAAGCCGGCTCACTATGAACTGAAAACCTCTATAAACAGTGAGCTACAATGAACCTTTCTTACTTTAACTTTGGGAGACAGATATATTGTCTTACCAATGAGAGAAAAATAACTAAGACACTTAGCTCATGATATCTGGAATTATTTTATGTCTAAAGAATGTGCAGTGTTTGTTCTTTTAGTTGACTTTAGTGAGAAATGTATTGTTTACAGAAAAAGACAGGAATGTTAGATATTAGTGGAAGCAATGACTTTAATTGTGTATAAGAGTCAGGCAAAAATTCTCTTTTGTTGCTTCAACATTTCCTTACTATGAAAGGAGAGACTGGTTCAATCTTCTCATATTAGCTGAGCATGGTGGTACACACCTGTAATCCTAGCACTCTGGGAGCTGAGGCAGGAGGAGTGCAACGAGTCATCTAGCAAGATTCTATCTCAGAATTTAAAAAAGGGAATTCAAAGGGCTGGGGACATAGGTCAGTGTGAAGGTCTTGGGTTGTATGCCCAGTAATAAAAAGAAAATTCGTACCATCATCTGCCCTCAGGTCAGGAGTCTGAGAGGAGGAGCTGGTAGCAAAGACTAAGCAGCCAGAGGAGAAGGTTATGTTCTTCACAGAGGCAACCTCGAAGGCCATGGGCATCAGAGCCTCTTCTTTAGGAGCCCAAGCAAGGTGGGTGCAGTGGTCCCCACCTCAGTCCCAGCTACTCAGGAAGCTGAGGCAACAGGATTGTTTGAACCTAGGGGTTCAAGGTCAGCCCAGGCAACATAATGAGATTCCATCTCAAAAAATAAAATAAAATAAAATAAAACCTTAGGTAAACTGACCAAAACATTAAAATATATTATCTGTTGTAATCAGGGTTTACAAGGGAGTAGATTTAATACAGAGCATCTAATTTATAGGATTATTTTACAAGTCAAATACAAAAGAGTGGAATAGATCTGTCCACACACTAGAGACCTGAAGAATCCAGCTGAGGGCCCGGATCCCACAGCAGTGTCCTACACAAGTCCTTCTGAAGACCTAGAGCCCATGGCAACGTCCTCCATGAGTCCAGTTGGAGGCGTAGAGTCCATAACAATGTCTCGTGCAAGTCTGTATCAAAGATTTGCACTGGGAAGGCCCAAAAGTCAGTAATGGAAGATAGAAAGTCTGTACCAGCAGGGTGAAGGATCTGCACCAGCACGCTGAGTTCTGTAGTGGGGCCTGGAAGTGATGTTCAAAATAAAGACCAAAGCTCCCCCAAAGAGAACAGCAGCCATCTTCAGTGAGAGCAAGGACCGGAGCTGCTCTGACCGTGAATGCAGCTGACTTTATATCAGGAAAACCAGGGTGACAAGCTTCTCCAGAGAATCAACCCAGCACCACACTACATCAGTGCAGCTGGATATTACAAGTTGACCATGACTTCGTCCACCATGCTGTCCCCTGTGAGCTCCTAGGAATAAGCCCCAGGGATGTGCTCTGACCATAAAAGGGCTAAAATGCAAGTGTTCATCAGCAACCCTCTGTACCCACAAAACTTCAATGAAATGGGGACATGATAATGCTTCTGATATGCCTCCAATTTAATTACAACAGCCTGAAACCCATTCTGAACCCTTAACTCCCGCCACTGCCCACCCACAGGGCCTCTAGGCCCTGTTTACATCTAGACTTTCCAACCTGTTAACCTCAACCAATCCAGAAGCAACACCTAACTTCTCCCCTGACTGGTCCTCCTACCCCAAAGTTCCCCACACTTCTCCCTCTGCCGCCACTCTTATCTCCATCCAGTGACAAGTTCAGGGTAAAGGTGCTTCCCTTCCCCCAAATGTATAGAACTACTGTTAGTTCTAATACAGTTTGTTCTAGCTTTGCTGCCTGTCTGTCTTGGTTACTTTTCTGTCATTACTTTTCTGTCATTCTGACAAAATACCTGACGCCCACAATTAAGGAAGGAACGATTTATTTAGCTTACAGTCTGTGCAGGTTTGAGTCTACACTCGGCTGGCTCCAAGGCAGAGTGGCACGTGGCAGAGGACCACAGTTCATGGTGGTGGAAGACGGCCAAAGCAGCAAGAGCCAAAGGGGAGGAGTGGCGGCAGTCTCTTTCCCTCCCTTACATTTGTGTGCAAACTATCTGCCCCAGGGCAGTGTAGCACTCATACCTATGCATCAGTCATGAACTCTAAAAGCCCACTCCATGACTGCATATGGCTTTGGGGGGACACCGAGACACAAACCGTAACACAGTTGTAGCAGGGATGTGTCCAAGATCCTTGTGCTTTCCATTTTCTTCCAATAAAACTTTTTTTTTTTTTTATCTCATGGATCTCTGTCTCAGGAGTTTGGATTTAACAAGGTCAATTATATTTCCATACAGCTATTTTTAAAATGCAAAGACATTTCTAAGAAGATGTAAAAATTTATTTAAAAAAAAAAGAAACAAAATGTCTCATTATTATAAGCTATGGCTTATCCATTAAAACAAACAACAAACAAACAAAAGTATCATTGACCTGGGCCAGGTAGTGCAGGCCTGTAACCCTAGCACTCTGGAAGGCTAAGGTAGGAGGACTGCAAGTTCCATTCCAGCCTTGGCAACTTAGTGATTCAGTGGGACCCTGTCTTTAAGATAATCATTTAAAGAAGTTCCCAGTGGCTGAGGGGATAAGTGGTAGAGTGCTTGCCTAAAATGTACGAGACCCTGAGTTCAATTCCCAGCACCATAAAAAAAAGTTCCCAGCTGCAGTTCCAGGGGGAGAATTATTCTCAAGAAGACAGACAGGCTTTTGCTGAATATCAGCACTCCACACTAGCAGTGCTAAGCAGCGTCCCAGCCCTCTGTCCTGCCTGGTCTGTACTGCTGCCCTGTCTCCAGCCTTCATGAGGAGAATCACAGTAACATTGCCCTGCTATTATTTTGTAGGATGGTATACTTAATGCCACTAAAGATAGGCAGGGTGTTGTGGAGGCTTCCCATTAAAATCTTCAAAAGAGGGCTGTCTTCAACTCTTCCAGCTAATATCGTCTTACCTGCTGTTCTGGAGGAAATGAAGGTGCAGATTGTCAGAACGTAAGTGTGAGCTACAGGGAAAGCTGCTGACTGATAGGGGATAAACGAAGAATGCAAAAATACTACCAGATCAGCTTTTCTTTAATTCTAACAGAAGAGACACAGGGAACGTCTGCATTTCTACACCCTGGATTAGTATGAGTGCATGGTACGTGTGTATGTGTGTGTGTGTGTGTGTGTGTGTTCCGTAGTTGAAAAGTGACTGTTTTTTTTTTTTTACTCTGAAGAAGCATATAAAGCCACCAAAAATTCTTGCAGGAAAATCTTAGGAAGAGGATATTTTTGTATAACAGGAACATAAGAAACCAAGTATCCATGCTTTGAGTTACAAGGAATGTATTCGTTGACTCCCTTTTATTGCTAGCCAACCACAAACATTTCTTTGAGTCAGGTGTGGTGGTACACACCTGCAATCCCAGCACTCTGAGATTAGGGAGGCTGAGGCAGGAGGTTTGCAAGTTTGAGACCACCCTGAGCAACTTAGCATGACCTTGTCTCAAAATAAAAATTAAAAAGGACTGGGGATACACCTCAGAGCAAAGACCTTGGGTTCAATCCATAGTTGCTGAAAAATATACATGTTTTGAGAGACTACTATGTCCTACATGCTTTTATGGGTAATACAGCAATTCCAAGAAGTAGAACACATTTTCAGCTCTGGAGAAATTCACAGTGTAGTCAAAGAGAAATGACAAGAGCATAAAAGATAAATAACAGTCATGTATCCACTGTGCAGTAAATGACAACAGTTGAAGTCAATTATAGTATTACAAAGGTTCATGTAGAAATTTCTCCCCCTTCCTCAGGATATTTTCTTTAGTGGGGGAATGCAGGCAAGGTAGAAACTTAATTACTTAGAGTAATTTTTGATGTTTGCACATAAATGCATAATATTATTGATCCTCCACTCAAACTCCCAGCAGAAACTGTTATGAAACCTGCTGGGACTTTGCACCTGGCAGGCTGGTTTCCCCATTCATCAAGGAACCACGGAAAGAAATCCAAAGTACCTCCAGCTCTGAGGATGTCACAGCAACCTGGGGTTCTTACCAAAGAGAACTGTCAGTTCTGGAAGATCAAGAAAGTTTGAGCAGCATCAAATGGGAAGGAGATTGCTTCTGTTATCTCAGGCCATCAAAGTGCTTCACAAATCAATATTAGAAGCTGCATTTTATAAATTACACCATCGTGTGAGCCATTCTGTGAATTGACAGGAGGGAAAAAAAGAAAGACAAGCCATCTTTTTTTTTCTTTTTGAGTCCTAGTCATTGTGAGATTCAGGAGCTGTTATTTGGCCCCCAAATAATTGCCCATGTTAAAGCAATGAATATTCCACTTATTACAGTTATAAGAACAATGCTAGGGGTTTTTTTTAGTCTTGATTAAAGTATTTTTAAAGTTTTGATTAAAGTGTTTGTGAAACATTGAAAATAACAATATATCCCAGAAAATAATGAGTTTCCTCCTGTTAGCTGCCAAACTGTTTACTCCCATAACTGAATAATAACAGTACATCAAAGCCAGCAGTGGTAATTAAATGATTTGTGAATATAGGTTAACAAATTAGTGCATCATGATGTGTAATTGTCTCATTAGGATAAAAATGCTAGTCCCACCTAAAAGACTGACAAGATAGCAAAACAAGAAGGAATAGGTAAAAAGCTTCATGCTAAAGATCAGGATGTATGTGATAGTGTCGTTTTTCTGCTTACAATTTGAGAACAGCTACAAAGCATCGTGCAGATCTCACATGTCCAAATTAAACACATGGGTTCAGGTACAGTCAGTCAAAGGAAGAATAAACAATGATGCAGTAGTGTGCGTTTGTTATGGTTTGGGGTTGAAATGGAAAATGTCTATATGACCTCCAGTAAATTGTTTCTTGTTTGTTTTTGAGGCAGTGGGTATTGAACCCAGGACTTTCATACTGAGCCACTTCACTGGTCTGTTTTGTATTGTTTTTTGAGACAATCTTACTAAGCTGTGAAATTGCCTGAACTAGGCTCAAATATAGGATCCTCCTGCCTCAGCTCCCTGAATACTGGAATTATAGGAATGCACCACAATACCCAGCTATGTTCATGGTTTTCATTTCACAACTACCAGCATTTCTGTGAAGGAAGCTGAGAGAAATTTCTACTTTTGCCATGCAGTAACTAGATTTTTTAAAAAGCCAGAGGAAATAAGGAATGTTATGATCTACTTCTTCTATACATATTTACTAAATGCCTATTATAGGTCAAGCAGAGCATTAGGTTTTTCAAGGGCTACGAAGATGCACAAAACTTAGATCACCTCTTAGAGAGTTCTCTTTTTAATCAGAGAAAGAAGGCGTACACAGAGCTATATACATTAAACAGAAAAGACTGTGTGTAACTAGGGCTTGAAAAGAGGGACAGATAACTCCCAGCTGGAAAAATCAAGCTGCAATGTCGCTGCTGTGTCGAGAGCTTGGTCTGTGACAGCGGGAAGAGCTGGTGGTCAAAGATGTTGCAGGCAGAGGCACATGTCATTTACTGTTTATTCTGCCAGCAGTTGGGAAGTTTAATCCTAATTAGAACCAAAGATGAAGCCCATTCTGTGCTTATTTCCATTGGCAATGGAAGCTGCTGGGCAGCTAAAAAAATTTGCTCTCTCAACAGCCAGTGGGAAACACAGCAGGGACTTTGGGGGGCTCCAGGATTCTTTGAATCCTCAGTGATCATCTAAACAACTGAGTCCCCTAAAGTATACAAATCTGTAACTTCATAACTCTGGGCAAATAAAGAGGCCTGTAAAATGCACACAGCACCCTTGCTTTCACTCTCTAAGCAGTGCTTGTCACCCAATAGGCCACTTTAAGTCCCATCCTTGGGAAGAGGGAAAGCATTCTTCATTCCTCTGTGAGCTCCCACTCCACTATCACATCCTTCCTGCAGCCTTGGCAGGCAACCTCCAATTTCTAGCTAAATACAAAGTAAGGATGTGTTGAAGGAAGTTTCCTGCTTTTCCTACTAGTTGCAAGAATTGCTACCAGTTGTGGTGTGTGTGTGTGTGTGTGTGTGTGTACATATTACAGCAAAGATCAAATTCTGATTATTAATCCAACTTGGGCAGGAAGGAGAAAATATAGAAGAAGAAAAAAGCAAAACAGTGGTTTCTTTTTAGGCTTTTGTTCTAAAGAGAAAAATTTATTTTAACAATGAGAAGTTCTGTCCTCTAACCAGCACTGGGACATTGCCACGTCATGCCAGGGAGCTCCCAGCAGTTAGCCATTAACAATCAGTCTCAAAATCTAAACCCACTATTATTTCAGCTGGCATTGTTTAGTCATTCAGATCTCCCATTCTAGTCATTATAGTTCATCTCTTTCAGCCTAATATCATCGGCCAGTAGGAAAATATTTGCGCACACCTTTGTAAATATGCATATTTCCATATGAGTTAAATGAGTAAAAAGAAATTTGGAAATGATCCAAATGGGGGTTGGGAAATGGTTGAACATTTGAAAAACAACAGTTTCTTTCAGGAAGAAGGAGAAAACAGAGGTGTGATCCTCTGGGATCTTGCTGGCGTAAGGAGAACCTTGTGACCGCAAGCTGTTAGCTTACGTCACTGTCATTGCCCACTGTACATCACTGTAATTGCTTGCTGAATTAGTAACTTGCTTATTCAGCCTGGTTCCTAAGGACTCCCAAGATTTCCTTTAGAAAACAAATACTCGTTTGAGAGAAGACAGAATCAGTTTTGTCATTACTCCAGGCATGTGGTAGGTTCGAGACTTTCTGCTGTGACCATCTTGCTGTAGGGGCCCTTGGCAAAGTCATTTAATTTGTTGTGTCTCCAGTTCTCCCCTCTGTAAAATAGGGATATTGGACTAAAGCACCTTGAAGAAGGGATCTAGGGATAGAACTCAACAGTAGAACACTTGCCTACCAAGTGTGAAGCCTAAGTTTTATTCCTAAAAAAAAAAAATCAGTTCTGGACTGGGGATGTAGTTCAGTGGTAGGGTGTTTGCCTAGCGTGCACAAGGCCGTGGGTTTTATCCCCAGTACTACTAAAAGAAAACAAAAAAAAAAGAGGATACCACACAAGTTATTGTAAAACTTTGGACTGCATGCCAAAACATGTTGAACTAGATAGGATGCCTGCATGGTAACCCACAAACTGTCAATAAAGCTCTCAAACTTAAAGGGAAGGCAAATTGGAAAAGATATCCTAAACCCAAGTGCCCCATTGTTATAGGAATGAGAGGCAGAAGCAATCTGATATCAGCAATTAAGGAAGATTCAAAATAGTTTATGGAGGTAGGGGTAATGAACTATTTTGAGATTTCTAAAACCTGTGATATTTTAAATATATACACAAGGAAATAAATTCATCTATCATCTATTCATCTCCAATTTGTACATAAATGTATTTCAAATCAGCCAAATTGTTTTAATAAACCAAAATATTGTCAAAGAATGGAGCAAGACTAATTAGTCAAATTACAGTGAATTAGATACAATTTCCCAGCAATGTTTTCTACTAATCTGTAGTCTATAAGTTTTATTATTATTAACTCTGACACAAGTTTGTAGAAAGTTGCCTAAAAATGTGTGTACACTGAAAATTTAGAGCACATAACACAGGAACTAAGACAAATGTATGCTTTCAGCATATTTAAATTCCATAGATCTAATATGGTGAAATGGTTGGTTTATGGCAGATTTGGGAGCTCACTTTCAGAATTTTGTAGTTTTACCATCCCTTGAACATTTTGGAACAAGGTGGAAAGTTTAATGATTTATTTTCTAAACAAATTGCTTTTCTGATGATGTTATTATTGGAATAAAAGTCTTTCCTTGAAAAGGAGATCTGAGAATATTCTGTAAGGCTCTGAATAAGGAATAACACTGTAAGGACCAGAAGTTTCCCACAGTGCAACAGACCTTTCTGGAAGGAGAAAACTCCTTCCCCTTCTCAGCAGGGGGTGGGTGGCCGTGCCAAAGGCTCCTGGTGGAGATAGTGGAGACAGAGTCATTGAATGCAAGGTTAGAGGAGATGGCCTCAAAGGCACTGGCTAGGATGCAACACTTGTGAGTTCTGTGATCCTAGGGTTCATAGCATTCAGACTAAATCGGTAGTTAAAATATCATCTAACAGTCCCTTGGAGCCGTGCACTTTCACGCTAGGATCCTCCCCTAGGAGGCTGCTGCTGCTCTGCCACACATGTGCTAGTATTAAATTGCTTTCTGGCTTCTTGGTCCAGAATGAAACTGAGTTTTATTTTTGACTAAAGCAATTTTAATCCATCTGGGAGGACCAGAAAACTCTAATAACACACCTCAGGTCTTTGAAAAGAACATATTGCGCCACAGCCAGTCCACGGCAAAAGAGGAACATATTGGCACATATAATATAATTTCTATCTCAGTCATTTGCTATTTAGTGACAGGCTGGAGGAAGTCAAATCAAACCTAGATGCAGTTCAAAACCCAGGTCAGCAGTGCCATGTGAGCAGATGATGAGCGTTTCTGTTCATTTTCCCTGGTGGACATCCAAAGCTGCACCACATCTGTATTATTAAACCTCTGTCAGGCAGCATGGCAAAAAACGTGTGCTCTTCACCAAGTCGTGGAACCCCTTTTGGGGGAAACTGGCAGCTACTGCAGACCGACAGGGTGCTTCTGACAGCAAATTCCATGACCCAAGGAAAAAAATCCATCACCCTTCATGAACATAAGAGCTACGCTTCCCAGTGACAGGAAGCAGGAAGAGGGGAGCAACATGTAGCAACAATACACTATGGATGATTCAGCAGTGCTTGGGTCTTGTCTCTGAGATGGGCTCAATAAGTTATGCTGTGATCACCAAAGCAGTGTGCTGAAAACTTAACAACAGCAAAAAACCCAGACAAGGAGCAAATCAGCTCTACAATAATAAAATGCCCTGAATTGATAAATTCAAGGTCAGGTACACACATTCTGATCTGTAGGCTTTTGTGCCTACCAGTTGGAAAGATATGAAGTCCCACTATCATAGGCATTTAGTTACCACAGCTGTGTTCTTTATACAGGGATGACAGAGCTATCACTCAATGCACCTAGGTCATAGATTAGACAGGGTCCAAAGGCCTAAATTAACATTTGATTTCATGTATCTGTAGCCTTGAATAAATTATTTCATCCCTTTTTTTGAGGCACTGGGGATCAAGGCCAAGTGTTGCGTCCCCTAAGCAAACACTCTACCACTGAGCCCATTGAACGATATCCCCAGCCCTTGTTTCACCTTATCCACAAAATTGACATAATAAAATCTACTTAACATGATTACTGCAGTGTTTAAATTTTATAATTAATCTATTTATTTGAAAAATTTAATGAGCACTTAAACTTGTCAGGCACAAAAGATCTGAGCAGATATTTCTCCAAAGGCCCACAAATGGCCAATAAGCACAAGAAAAGATGCTCAGCATCATTAGCTATCAGTGAAATGCAAATCAAAACCACAGTCAGGAGGTGAGGGTGTAGCTCAGTGGTAAAATATGTGCTTATCGTGCACGAGGACCTGGACCTGATCCCTAGCACTACAGAAAGAAAGAGAATAGAAGAAGAAAAAAACCCTGATTCTACACATATACCAGAATGACCACAATCAAAAAGATAATAAAAGGTGTTGTTGAGCACATGAAGAAATTAGTGCCCTTGTGTGCTGCTGGTAAGAATGTAAAATGCTGCAGTCTGCTAGTCCCTCAATAGGTTCAACCCAGAGTTTCTGTAGAACATAGAAATTCCATCCTAGTTACATTTACATGTTGGAAAGAAATGAAAAGATACATCCACGTATCAATATACATGTACATATTCGTAATAATGTTGTTCATAATAGCCAAAAAGTAGAAGCAACTTCAATCTCTATCATTTGATAAATAGGTAAACAAACTGTGGTATGTCTCTGTCATGGAACATTATTTGGCCATAACAAGAGACGAAGTAATGACACATATTACAACATGGATGAACGCTGAAAACACCATGCTTTCTTGGAAGAAGTAAATCACCAGAGATCACATGTTGTATGATCCCATTTGTGTAAAATATCTGGAAGAGGTATGTCCATAGAGACAGACAGCAGATTAGGGCTCCTTTGGGCTTGGAAGGAGGGTAGAAGGGGCAGGTTTGGGGTGGTAGCAGCTAACAAGGACAGAGTTTCTTTGGCAGGTAATGAAAATAGTCTGAAATTTATTATAGTGATGCTTTTACAACTCTTTGAATATCCTGAAAGCTACTGAGTCATACATTTTAAGTGAGTGGATTGTACGGTATATGAATTATATTTCAATAGAACTATTTTTTTAAAGTGTACCAGGCAATTTGCTAGGTACTCAATACAGAATGAATGTGAAATGCACATTGTATGTGCTTAATAAATACAATGCAAACACGTAATGCCTCATTTAATTTGAATAAAGGGAAAAATAACTTTTAAAAGGAATACAAGTGCATATGAAATATAGAAGCCTAAATTAATGTGCTAATTAGGAATAAAATAACCATAACTACAGCATATCAGCACGTAGTTTTGTACTGGGATATCATTAAGCTGTACTTGAGTGTACAGTATGGCAAAGCCTTTAATGGCAATAATCTTTAGTAATACACTATTGAGTCAGAGTGTTATTTAAATGGAAAGTGAAGGCCATTACAAGCTACACCTGAGAATCAAGACAAAGAGATAAAATGACAATTTGTTACAGGAGAAAAGATCCAAAGAGGAAACTGCCTCTTTGCCATCTTGGCTTTTATATTCTGAATGTTCTTAATTCTGCTCTTTCCCATCTCCAACATGAAGTTTTGCTTTTCCTTATCCTAGAATTATAAAAAAAGGCATTGCATACTTCCCTAATTTTTAGTCTTTCTGACTCTTCTGTTCCCCCCAGGAGGCTATCATTTCACAACATGTAAGAGCTAACACAAGCCTCAGAATTATTGATGGGTGTGGGTTCCTCAGAAGAAGCTGTCCTGCGTATCCTGCTCAAACAACATGTGAGCAGGCTGGGGACAGATGCTGACACCTACCCCAGCTTTCAGTGGCCCATGATCTTAGCCTTCCTGTCTAGGCTTGACGTTGCAGATGGAGTAAAGCGTCCTGGGGGAGCACTTTCACACAAGCAAATACAGTGTTCTGAAGTGTTTCATGTGGCATTAGGCAGACATCTGATGCATGTGGCTCTGAGGGAAGGAGCTGGCATTGTCCTGACTTCAGTCAGGACTAAAATTCTGGCTAGAGAGCATGTGTGGGTGCATAGAAAGTTTACTGAAAAAGTAAAAGAGAAGTTTGGGGGTGTAACTCAGTGATAGAGCACCTGCTTAGCATGCACAAGGCTGTGGGTTTCATCCTCGGTACACTCCCCCTCAAAAAAAGAGAAAGAGGCCACTCCTGGAGACACAAGAACAACAAATGAAGTTAGAGATAAGAAGAAAAATGAGAGGGGGAGGGAGGAAGACGGGGACAATGTACAGTGGAGTCTGTGTGTGTGGCGCCAACAACATGCCTTGCTGCTGGGTCAAAATACCCGACATCCGCCACTTAGAAGAAAAGTGTGTTTTGGCTCACAGTTTCAAAACGCTTTAGCCCCAGTGGACCCACTCCAAGGCTGAAACCACACAGCAGAGGACACGCAGGAGAAAGCTGGTCACCCCACAGCAGCCAGGAGGCAGAGAGAGAAGGGAGGTGATGGGGAGGGAAGTACACCCTTGCAGGTCTCGCTCCCAGCGACCACATCCATGCAAGCCCCACATCCTATCAGCACATTCAGCCGCAGAGCGCCACTGCCCACATTCTCTGGTCATTTGGGGGAGAAGTCTCAGATGTAAACCGCAACACTGTGCATTTAAAAATCTGCCAGAAAGAGAAATGTTAAATTTTAAACATCAAAGATAAAGAAAAAAAAAAGAAAGACCCCCTTTCGGGTAAGACGTCTTTCCTAAAATGAAATGGTGGCAGAAGCTAAAATGTATTAAAGATTAACATATGTTAAGAAGAAAAAATAAGGTGGTTTGCAAAGGACAGAGGTGGCACTTCAAGCGCTATAGAGATAAGGAGTGGACATAAAATTATTCATAGCAGTATGACGGGGTTGGCGCCATGTGCTCAGAAGAAAGCCGAGACAAGGACTGGTGTGCAGCAGTGGGGACAGGAGGGAAGGAGTGAACAATGCAATAAAAACCAAGGCCAGAATTGACTGCGTGAGGAATGTGGCTAAAGAAGAACAGTCCAAAAAGACAAAGTAAAATCAGACTCACAGCAGAGTTATAGAGAAAGAAATAACCATGATGTATCCCCAAATAGAAGCAGATTTAAATGAAATTCCAAAGCATTTACTGAAAGGCTTACATGATTCTGAAGAAATGCAGAGCATAAATATTTAATTGGGAAGAGCAAGAGCTTGGAAATAGACTGCAAGTTCTAAGCCTGAAAAACAAAGCAAAAAAAGAAAAAAGTTAGCTCACAATTTATAATTAAATTGTGCTTCTTTTCATTCATTACTTGTTTTCTTTCTAAGTGAGAAATGCTTTCTCACAGCAACAGTATGATAACTGATGGCTAAGTTCCAAAAGAGATTCACACATACACACACCATCTCTTCAATTATTGAAACTCTTACCTTCAGGCCTGGGGATATAGCTCAGTGGTAGTGATTGCCTAGCACGTGTAAACAAGGCCCTGGGTTTAAATCCCCAGCCCTGCAAAAACAAAAAGCTCTCCATTCACAGTAACTCTACTGGTTATACCAGTACCAGGCTGAGCTCTGAATCCTGGCAGTGGGGAAGTGTACTAGCTTTCTGTTACTGTAACAGATACCTGAGATAAACAAGCTTATTTAAAAAAAGGGTTATTTGGTTCACAGTTGCGGAAGTCCCAGTCCCTGAGCGAGTGGCTATATCGGGGCTTTGGTGAGGGCTTTGCTTAGCTCATCCTAGTGCAACTACTTGGCAGAGCAAAGTCATTCGCCTCATGGTCAAAATGCAAAAGAGAAATGGGGATGAGGAGCTGGAGTCCCTCAGTCCCCTTCACGGGCAGGCTGTAGTGATGTAAAAAATCCCTCTAGGTCGTACATTTAAAAAGTTTCCATCACCTCCCAACAGCGCCAAGCTGGGCACCAAACCTCTTATACGCGAGCCACCGAGAGACATTGCAAATCTGCACTGTAGCAAAGACTGACTATAGCAAGATAGAAGAGGAAGCGCAATGGGGAAAGGAAGGGATGAGAAACAAGAGCAGAAGGCAAGAGAAAAAATGAAGGAAGGTTTCCGCTTTTTTTCTTGAAAACCTATGCTCCAGTCCCTTGTCTTTATTAACTGTTGGGATGTGATCTAAGTTTATGTCCAACACTAAAGCATCAACAATTCTTTTGTTGTTGTTGTTGCTGTTGTTGGTCTTTTTGAGATAAGGCTTCACTATGCAGTTCAGGTTGGAATTGAACTTTTGTACGTAGCCCAGGCTGGCCTTGAACTCACAGCAATCCTCACGCCTCAGCTTCCCAAGTGCTGGGATTACACGTGTGCAACACCACATCCAGGGCTAGCATCTACAGTTCTTGTCCCTTACCTGTCCTGGGGAGCATTACTTGGAGTTTATTTATTTGACAGAATTTTTATCTGTGGGCTAGACTAGCATGGAACTCCTGGTCTCAAGAGATCCCTAGCTCAGCCTCCCACAAAGCTAGGCTCACTGATGTGGGCCCCCACAACTATTGTTTACTTAGAGTTTTAAAAGGTGTGAAGGAAGATGTCTGTAGTGACAATACTCTAATAGAATTCTCCTAATCATTCCCACTTTTCACATCCTCACCCCTTTCTTTGCTTCTCGAAAAGATCCAGGGTTTTGACTTGGGGCTCTAATGAGTTGTGTGTATGGGGTGGAGCTGTGGTTTGTAAACTAGATAATTATGAGATGGAAATTGTCTATGTAGCAAGAACAATGTATTCAATTGCACCTGGAGAAGTGATATTGTAAAATATGGATGAAGTATACAGACTGTTTAACTCTTTTACGTGGGGAAGTACTAAACATTTCAAAGCACTAAACCAATGCATCAAAATTGTGTGCTTACTCAGAGATCCATAAGGAATGTAACAATTTAAGGAAGTAAATGAATGAAAGATAATTTAGAGAAGCATGAAGAGTCAATTTGGAAATTAAGGTATGGAAAGAAAAATTGTCAGGCATTTGAAAAGATACAAAAGCCAAGCCTGATAGCTCATGCCTATAATCTCAGCTACTCTGGAGGCTAAGGCAGAGGATTGAAGTTCAAACCCATGCCGGGCAACTTGGCAAGACCCTATTTTAAAATTAAAAACAATTAAAAGTGTTGGAGCTGTAATTCAGTGCAAAGCTCTGGGTTCAATCTCTTCTACCAAAGGGAAACAAAATAAAAAATATATTTTAAAAGGTCAGAACTAGTAAATATAAAATTTGTGCAAGCAGGAAAAAGTTAGTTCAGCTATGAAGAAAGATAAGAATTACTCTTAGAACAGAGAAAAATGAAGAGTATACAGATCTCCCACTGAGGGACTTCAGCCAGGCTGCACCACCGAACAGCATGTTCTGCTACTGAACTCCTCAATAGACGAATCCACTGAATGGGGAAATCCTTGGTGAAATAATAGCTGGTACACTTCATAGAGGCACAGGGACAGCTTTTGTGACCTTCAGAAGCCAAAAGATCAAGAGAGGACAATGTGCTGGCTTGCTTACAAAGTCAGCACTGTGGTCCCTTATGCACATATGAGGACCAGCACAGGAGCCTCTCAGCTCTCTGCTCATGCCTTCATTCTTCTTTTGTGGCTTCTGCTTCATTGTGTTATCCAAGGATATGTCCCACTTTGATAAGAGTTATTTTTCACCCTCTTCTGAAAATCCCAGAGTCAGTAGAATCAGAAGCCAGGTGGAAGCAAGCCCTCATTTCACCAAAATTCTTCTGGGTAATCTACTTACTTTATAGACTTTCTCTGCTGGGAAAGTGCTTTACTTTACTCTAGTTTCAAAGTGATGATATTCAGAAGAAATACTTGCACCCAGGCAGTCAGTCTGGGCTCACTATTGGCCAAGAATAAGAGAACTGGGTTTTCAGTCTGTCATTTTAACATATAGCCCTGTTTTAAGAGCAACCAGGACGTACTCGGGAAGATGGTGACCAGGTGAGCAGCAGAGGGAATCTCTCCCAGAGACCGATCCTTTGCGCGCGGCTGCCCGGTCCGTGGATGCAAAATTCCAACTGATCGGGCTGCTCTCCGCGGCCTGAGCATTAAAGGGCCGGCTGACAAGCCACACGGCAAGAAGTGGGCGGATCTTGAGAGCTGGGCGCCCTAGGGATCGGTGCTGCGCTTGGGCCGCGGCTCGGTTCAAATCGCGTACAGCCGAGAGAGCGAGTGCGGAGGGAAGAACGGCTTCAGCTCCTGAACCCGACCGGCTCAGAGGTGGCTGTGACCAGGATTTGTTGGAGGCAGCGGAGCAGAGAAAACTCAGAGAACGCGCTACTGGGACAGACTGCGCCAAACTGGGCAGCGTTCCAGGATCCCGCTCAGAACCCCACCCCCGCAGCCAGCGCTGCATGAACTTGAGCAACAGCGATCGGCGGGATTTCTGAGTCGGGAAAAAGCTCCATCCAGGGAGAAACATCTGAACGGCATTCCTGTCTGCACGATCACAGGGTGAGTTAAGCAGGCGCTCTAACCGGTTTTTCCTGAATCAGGAAGAAGCTCAGCCCAGCGAGAGACATCAAAGCAGCTTTAAGGACTGGGGGATCTCCCGGGTGGGAAGAACTACCAAGGCGCCCCAACGGGATTTGTGAGGGGGGAAGGAGCTCCACCCAGGGAGGAACACCTGAGTGGCCTGTCTGCAAGAATCCTGGGATGGCGAGCTGTTTATTCGCCCTGGCCAGGTCTTGGGGTAGGGAGTAGAAGCAGAAATCTCAGCAGACAGCTTAAGGGACATTCTCCCAAAGACAAGGAATCATTGGAGCAGCCTCTGCAGCAGACCTTTGCCTGCTGAACTGCCCGAGGAATTTATACCTCCACATTTTGAATCTGATACCCAAAAATGGGAAAACGGAGGAACAAAACGCAGTCTTAAAACTCAACCCCACCCAGAACAACTTTCGAATGTGAAGATACAGGAGAACCAGGAAGCCTCATAACTTCAAGTTATGAAACGATTGCATCTGAAATAAAACAACTCCAACAGGCCATGAAAGAGCTTAAAGCAGAAATAACCCACATACCCACAATGATTTCTCAGACAAAAAACGAGCTGAAAACAATGATGGAAGAAATGTTCCATTCACACAGACAAGAAATAGACAAAAAACTAGAAGAAAATAGGAAACAAAAGAAACGTTAAAAGAGCAATTTAGGAATGAATTACCAAGAATGAAACAGGTCCAAAGAGAATGCAGGATTTGAAAACTAACGCTGAAAGCATGCAAAACCATTTAAATGAAACCGAAGATAGAATTTCAGAACTTGAAGACAGCATGGCAGCTTATGAGCGTGAAAGGAAGAATCTCATGATATCAACAAAGACACAAGAAAAGTCAATCCAACAGCTGCAAGATGAAGCAAAACGTAACAATATTCGAATTAGAGGAGTGTGTGAAACAGCAGGAGATCTCACAAACGATACAAAAGGAATATTTGATGAAATAATAGCAGAAAATTTCCCAAACAAGCTAAAAGATACTGAAGTTCAGTTAAGCGAGGCACATAGAAACCCAATGATCCATAATCCAAAGAAAAACACACACAGGCATATAATAGTCAAGATCCCAGATATCCAGCAAAAGAACACAATATTAAAAGCTGCCAGAGAAATGAAACAGATCACCTATAAAGGAAAGCCTATCAGAATCACAGCAGATTTCTCAACGGAAACCATGAAAGCAAGAAGAGCTTGGAGCGAGATACTACAGATTCTGAGACAAAACAACTTCCAACCCAGACTGATGTATCCTGCAAAATTATTCTGCAAATTCAATGGAGAAATAAAATATTTTCACGACAAAGAACAACTGAAGAACTTCATGAGTGCCAAACCAGCATTGGAAAAAGCACTAAAAGATATTCTAGACAGAGAAAAAAGAGACCACAATCCCAAGAACAGCTTTAGAAATAACTCCCTAAACAGAACAAATAATTAAACAGTCAGCAAAAGAAGGAAAACTTCAAATAAATAACATGACTAGAATAAGCCAACATATAACCATGATAACCATTAATGTAAATGGCCTCAACTCAAAAGTCAAAAGGAAAAGATGGGAAGACTGGATTAAGGAACACAATCCAACGATATGCTGTATAAAGGAAACACATTTTACTCAAAAAGAAATCCATAGGTTGAAAGTTAAAGGTTGGAAAACAATTCTCCATGCAACAGGCCCCCAGAAAAAAGCAGGGGTAGCTATTATGTTTGCAAACCATGTAAACTTCAAACCAAAAACAATCAAAAGAGATAAAGAAGGCCACTACTTACTAGTTAGGGGAAAGCTACAAGAGGAAGAGGTAACAATCCTAAACATTTATGCACCAAACAAGGGAGCACCTAACTTTACAAGTCAAATCTTGACAGACGTAAAAAATCAAATAACTAATAACACTATCGTAATAGGGGACCTAAACACCCCTCTGACGCAAAGAGACAGGTCAACCGGACAGAAACTCAGCAAAGAAATAACAGACCTGAACCAAAAGTGTGAATAGATGGACTTAGTAGATGTATACAGAGTGTTCCACCCCACAGCTTCAGAATACACTTTTTTCTCAGCTGCACATGGGTCTTTCTCCAAAATAGACCACATTTTAGCCCATAGAGCCTATCTACCTAAATGCAAAAGAATTCAAATTATCCAATGCATATTATCGGACCACAATGCAATAAAATTGGAAATTAATGACAAAGAGAACTCCAAAAACCACATAAACACGTGGAAATTAGACAACAACCTACTGAATAACCAATGGGTCACACAAGATGTTAAAGAAGAAATTAAAAATTACCTACAAATAAATGAAAACGCAAGTAGAACCTATCGGAATCTGTGGGATGCAATGAAAGAAGTCCTCAGAGGGAAATTTATGGCAATGAAATCATATACAAAGAAAATAGAAAGAGAGAAAATAAATAAGCTATTGATATACCTCAAACTCTTAGAAAAAGAGCAACAAGCCAAACCAAGAGCCCAAAGAAGGGAGGAGATTATAGAACTCAGGGCAGAAATTAATGCAATTGAGATGAAGAAAACTCTACAAAATTTAGTGAATCAAAGAGTTGGTTCTTCGAAAGAGTGAATAAAATTGATAAACCCCTAGCCAACCTTATCAAAAAAAGAACGGAAAGATCTCAAATTCATGCAATAAGGAATGAAAAGGATGAAGTCACTACAGATCCAAAAGAAATACAAAAGATCATTAATACCTACTTTGAAAATCTGTATTCCCATAGGATAGAAAATACAGAAGAAATGGACACATTCCTAGAAAGGTACAAATTGCCAAAATTGAACCAGGAAGACGTAAAAATCCTGAATAACCCAATATCAATTAATGAGATTGAAAACGTCATTAAAAACTTACGAACAAAAAAAAGCCCAGGCCCTGATGGATTCACAGCAGAATTCTATAAAACATTTAGAGAAGATCTAATGCCAACACTCCTCAAACTCTTCAATGAAATCGAAAAGGAAGCAACTCTCCCCAACACATTTCTGGAGGCAAGAATTATACTGATACCAAAACCAGAGAGAGACCCAACCAAGAAAGAGAGCTACAGGCCAATCTCGCTAATGAACATAGATGCAAAGATAATCAACAAAATACTGGCAAATAGTATACAGTGAATCATAAGGAAAATTATACACCACGAGCAGGTAGGATTCATTCCAGGAATGCAGGGATGGTTCAATATTCGCAAATCAATTAGTGTAATACACTATATTAATACAGTCAAAACAAAAACCACATGATCATCTCAATAGATGCAGAGAAGGCTTTCGATAAAGTCCAACATACATTCATGTTAAAAACCTTAGAAAAAATAGGAATAGATGGCCTCTACCTCAATCTGATCAAAACCATCTACAACAAACCAACAGCCAACATCATACTAAACGGACATAAAAGGAAAACCTTCACTTTAAAGTCAGGAACAAGACAAGGATGTCCATTGTCACCACTCCTATTCAACATAGTTCTGGAAGCACTAGCCAGAGCAATCAGACAAGAGAGAGAAATAAAAGGAATAAGGATAGGAAAGGAAGAAGTCAAACTATCACTATTTGCAGACGACCTGATACTATACATGGAGGACCCCAAAAACTCCACAAGAAAACTCCTGGAATTAATTGACAAATTCAGCAGCGTAGCCGGATACAAAGTCAACACCCAAAAATCAATAGTATTCCTGTACACGAACAACAAACAGACTGAGAGAGAAACTGAGGAAACCATACCCTTTACTATAGCAACCAAGAAATTGAAATACTTAGGA
This sequence comes from Dinomys branickii, assembly GCA_004027595.1. Taxonomy (NCBI): domain Eukaryota; kingdom Metazoa; phylum Chordata; class Mammalia; order Rodentia; family Dinomyidae; genus Dinomys; species Dinomys branickii. Next base: position 150,019 of record PVLD010003082.1, read on the forward strand.
ATCAATCTAACAAAGAATGTGAAAGATTTATTCAGTGAAAACTGCAATACTCTGAAAAAGGAGATGGAAGAGGATTTCAATAAATGGAAAAACATACCATGCTCATGGTTAGGAAGAACTAACATTGTAAAAATGGCCATACTACCAAAACTGTTGTACAGATTCAATGCAATTCCCATCAAACTACCGTTAACATACCTCACAGATCTAGAGAAAATATGCCTCAAATTCATCTGGAACCAG